>PVLA01008040.1:0-15103 GCA_004027455.1 Hydrochoerus hydrochaeris | reverse complement strand
TATCACTCTTACATTAACTATTTTGCTATGGATCCCATTAACTCCTATGTTTCTTATGCTAGGATTCACGCATATATTACGGCCATGGACATGATCTCCAGTTGTGTTCATTAACCTACAGGAGCTTTGAGATTATTCTACTTTATAGCTGGGTAGCTTTCCACTGCATAAAAATGCCATATATTTCTTATCCATTCTGTGGTTGATGGGAAAGTTTCTTTCTTTCTTTCTTTCTTTCTTTCTTTCTTTCTTTCTTTCTTTCTTTCTTTCTTTCTTTCTTTCTTTCTTTTTGTCTCCTGTCACATGGAACAATTGTTTTCTCTCCTTTGACTTTCACTCTTATGAATTTCCTTTCCAGTTAAGTGTGTTTCTTGTATACAGTATATTGATGGATCTTGTTTCTTGGTCCACACTCCATGTGTTTCCTTTTATTGCTGACCTGAGGCCATCTACATTAATGGTTACAACCAGCATACATTGGTTTGTCTCTGCCCTGCTATCCTCCTATTGTTGGCCCTCCACTTTTCCCCTTCATTCAATTGCCTGTCCTGTTTCATGATCCTCCTCTGCTGCTGTTCCTGGAACCATGATCATCTTTCTCTCTCTCAAATATCCTGTAGCACTCTCTGTAGGGTTGATTTGGTGGTCATGAATTCTTTCAGTTGTTTTTTATCATGGAATTATCTCATTTTTCCATCAATTTTGAAAGATAGTTTTTCAGTGTACATCAATCTGGGTTGGAAATTTTTATCTTTCATGGTTTGAAACACTTCACTCCTATCTCATCTTGACTTGATGGTTTGTGTTGACAAGGCTGCTATAATTCTGATTGGTTTTCCTTTATAGCTGATCTGTCTCTTTTCTCTAACAGATTTTAATATTCTGTTCTTGTGCTGAATTTCTGGGATCTTGATTATTATATGTCTGGGTGTAGATTTACTTTGGTTATGGCTATTTGGAGTCCTATATTCTTCATTTATCTGCATACCAGATCCATTTCCCATGTTTGGGAAGTTTTCTTCTATTACTTCAGTGAATATCCTTTTAATTTCACTTGTATTGACCCCTGCTTCTTCACTGATACCTATCACTCTTAAATTATGCTTCTTTGCATCATCTTGCAACCATTGAGTTGTTATTTCCTGATGCGGTTTTCTTTTTAGGAGATCTTTCCTTTTGTGATCACTAGCTGCAATCCTATCTTCAAGGTTTGAAAGTCTATCTTTAGTCTGTTTCAAGCAGTTTTGCCAGCTTTTGATTGAATTGTTAATTTCTTCCCTCTCTCTTTGAATCTTTTTCATGCATTGTAATTCCTTTCTACGTCCATTCAAAGTTTCCATTATTTTCCTATGCTCCTCTTTTTTGTCTATGTCTTCTTTAGATATGTTGAGCAATTCTTTCAGTATGTTTGTGATTTCTTCTTTTATATTAGATATTATTTCTGATTTGACTGCTTTTACAACCTCATAAAGTTGTTTCTTTATTTCAGTTGCTATCCTCTCAGAGATTTCAGGTGTGTGACTTCCGTTTTCTTCCATGACTGTATCTCCCAGACTTGTTCTGTGTGGACTGGAGGTCTGAGATTGCCTTTTGCTCATTCATCTTGACATTCTCCTGAGTTCCTTCCAACAAAGTGATTGTGAGGCCCCAGGCACTCCCCACATTGGCTGCCCCTATGCAGTGTAGGGGGATGTAACAGGCACCTGGGTTCCTCTAACCCCAGATATAAACGGAGGTAGAAGGGCATGGAGCAGGCTTCTCCAGACCTGTGCAGCTACACTGGGGCTTCCCTGATTATGAGGAGTGCATGGAGGTGGAGCTGTTTCCCTCAGCCTGTGTGTCAAAACTGGGACTCCCACAATGGTGGCAGACACACAGGGTGTATTTGTCTGATTCTGCTAGTGGGTGATGGCAGCCCGAGGGAACTTAGGGCCTCCAGTGGTGGCCTACAGGGGTTGTACAGGGCTTAACTGGCTGTGTGTCCCTACTCTTGCCGGCTGCCTGCAGAAAGAAGCCTTCTGGTGGCAGCTCCCCACAGGGGGAGGCAGATCTGCTGGTTCACTTTGCCCATGCTGGGCATGCTTAGGAAAGGGCCTTCCAGTGGTGGGTGCCTGGCAGGCAGAGGCAGATCTGTCTCTTGATTTTTCTATCCAGTTGCCAGTTTTTCTTGTTCACCTCTTATCTCTAAAGAAGTATTTGTCTTTGCATCTGTGTATTTTCTCTGTGTGCATTTGTTTCCAATTGAACCTGGGGTTCTTTTCTCAATTTGAAATAGAAATCACAAAGAGACAAATACCTTCCTAATAAGCCTTAGTGGGTTGTGCTCAAGCATAAGGCAAACAGCATGCAAGAAAGATCCCTACCTGGTTCCTCAAGGAAACACTGAAAAGCTTATATAGTTTGAAGCACTATCAACACTCCAGGAGCAATCTGAGCAGGACATCTATGCAAACCAAGGCTGCAAGATTTGAAGAAAACAGGTGGTATAAATAGGACTATCCTAAGATGTGTATTTTCAAAAACCTACTTCCTGTAAATGACAGAGAATGTGGTTGGGAATTCAGGCCTTTCTTATTCTATCTCTCTTCTTTGAAGCTGTACTGTTCAGCACTAGTTCTCCTTGACCAGACTGGGCCATGTATTCCCAATTCTTCCCACCCATGTGTATTCTTTTTGAGCTGGTAAGAGCCCTTATTTGTCCCCAGACAGTTTTGAGCTTATAGGCTATCCAGGTCTTCAGACACATCAGGGCCTTTCCCCCTTTTGTTTCTGAAGTCCTGTAATCATAAAACTAGAATAATCAGAAGGTGAAGCCCAGGCAAAAGAGTTGGGAATGGCTCAGAACAGGTGTGTGGTACACATTTAGTTCCAGCATTCTTCATGGTGCCATATTTTCTGAATAGTTGTTTGCGTTGTTGGCTCACAAATCCCATCACTAGCCCTCCCCACAAACTGTCCAATTACAGGCCAGACTTCAAGAGGAACAGTCTCAGGAGAGGCCCATGATTGATGCCCTGTACATCTCCATAAGATCAGAACCCAGTGTTGAGTGGGTCTCCACTTGAACATAGGTTTGAACCAGTTTTGGGGGAAAGAACAAAATAGAGAGATTCTCTGCAGGTGGAGTTGACCATAATACACTTCTTAGGACCTAAGGTCCTTCTTCAAGGGTGTTTCTATTATGCGTACCCTACATTTGTTTCAAGATTGGTTCTGTCCATCATTTTTTATTAACAATAGAAGCAAGTTCTAAGCATCAAATAGCAAGCAGAAGAGTATTTAAACATTATTTGTTTGTTTGGGATGTTTGTTTGTTTATTTGTTTGATGAGGTAGGAGAAAAAGAATACCTCTGTGATTTTAATCAAAATTTACTTTAATAAAATTCTGAGCTGGGCTGGGGGTTTAGCTCTGTGGCTTAAGTGCCAGCCCCACAAGCATGAGGTCATGAGTTCAATCCCTGGTACCAAAAAACAAGACAAAACCAAAAAATAATAAAATAAAATAAAATTCCAAGCAACTTGGGGTAACTGGAATGCTTCTCCATCAGGCAGTGACATCACCCCATTCTTCCACGTGGTGCCCAATACATAGACTTTTTTAGGGGCACCCTGAGGCAGGCCAGGGTTTCACCATAACCCCAAGAAGTTAGAAATGGCATTGTGAGAATTGGAGCAAGGTAGTGGAGAGGGTGGTACTTGCTCAGAAAAATGCTGCTATTGTGCTTGGATTCCGCTTTACAGTTTATTAGAATCATGGCTTCTAATACTCCAAACAGGTTTAGGAATTGCTGGTTTGGTCCAAAGTCCTTGTTAAGAGAATGTCTCCTTTTGAAATTCCACTAGCATTTTTTTTTCTCCAAAATCTAGTAATCTTGTGACTTTCTACAAGCATTTTCATAAGTCTAGCCCTTTCTTTCTTTGATACGACTTTTCATTTTAGGTTATGGTATAAATATTCTGGATACAGCCTCCCCCATGATTGCTCTGAGAATTTTTCTCTATCTTACAATTGAAAATGGTCCTCTAATATTTAAAGCAATAGATGAATATATTGTTATTTATTGAGAAAGATGGTTGTTATTTTATTCCCCAATTTAAAGAGTAATAAATGTACTAATGCTATCAAAGTTGTTAAACAAATTTACATGATATAGCCCTTTAACAAACTTATTTCCAAGTGTCTGAGTCATGGTTGGTTGCACTTTTCTGCAAAGCCTAACAAGATCTAATTATAGGCAGTAAATGTAGAGCCAACTTTATAATCAATTAAGAGTTATGAGGATGCCAAAAACCAGTCCACCTAGGAGGAGTTTCACAAACAGCAGAAAGGTAATTACTTTTAATTCCCAAAGGGAGTTGATGGTTGGGCTCAATTTGAGCAGATCCAAGATAAAATCTGTATTTCTAATTCCTTTCTGTATATATTTCTGCTTTCACAGCCTTTCTCTCCTCAATATCTTTCCACATCCCTTCTGTTGCCCTCCCCATCCCTTGTAATGAGACCTTCAAGACACATTTGTAGACCTAGGGATGATGAATATAGCAGCATTCCTTAACCTTTCAAAGCCCACACCTTCAGCCTTCAGAAGGAAGGAAATTCTGACTTGTGTTACATGAGATGAATGTTGAAGACAGTAAGTGTGCCCTGGGAAATAAGCCAGTCCCATGATGACTAATGCTGTCTGATTCCATTTATGTGACGTATCTACAGTAGTCAGGTTCATAGAAACAGAAAGAAGTGTGGTTTCCAGGGGTGGGGTGGGAGAGTTGTATAATGGGTACAGAGTTTCAGTTTTGCAAGATGAAAAAGTTCTGGTGCTGGGAATGGTAGCACACACCTATAATACCCAGCATTTGGAAGACTGAGGCAGGAGCAATACTGCAAGTTCAAGACTGGCCTGGGCCACAAGGTGAGCTCAAGGCCAGCTGCAACTGCGTAACAAGACCCTGTCTCAGAAAAACAAAAAAACATTCTGGAGATTGGTTGCTCAACAGTGTAAATATACTTAACACTACTGAGCTATATACACTTAGAAATGCTTAAGATAGTAAGTGTATTTTCTGTGATTTTACCACAATTTAAAAAACAGTGTGTCTTTTTTGCTGGAGGTTTAACTCAGTAGCACAAGTGCTTGTTTGGCAAGTACAAGGTCATGAGTTTGATCCCCAGTACCAAATAAACAGTGTATCTTCTTTAAAAAAACAAAACAAAACAAAACAAAACAAAACAGACAAGTGCTGGTGAGCATGTAGAAAAACTAGACCTTCACCAATAACTGGTGGGAATGTAAAATAGCACAGCCATACTGGAAAACCATTTTAGCAGTTTATAAAAATATTCAGCATTAAACATAAGCCTTTAACTTAGCAATTTCACAGCTGGGGATATAGCTCAGTGGCACAGTGCCTGCCTGGCAAACATGAGGTCCTGAGTTTGATTCCGAGCACCTAAAAACATTTTTTTCCATACTTATGAATCTACCCAGGAGAAACATAATATGCACACACATGGAGACATATACATAAATGTTGATAGAACCATTATTCATAATAGATAATAAGTGTACATAATCCAGATGTACATCAATTGGTGAGTGTATTGAATGTGTTATAACTAGATAATGAAATATCATTAAGCAATAAAAAGAAACAAACTACCAACACATGCTACAACATGGAGTAGCATCGAAAACATTTTTCTAAATGGAAAAAAAATGCCAAAGACCTATGTGGCATTTTGTTTTACTTAAATGAAATGTCCATCAAATGCAAATTTATAAAAAATCAAAATAAGCAGATCAACATTTGCCTACACTTGATAATGTAAGTGAGTGTTAACTGCAAATAGACACAAAGAAACTTTCTGTGGCAGTGGACATATTCTAAAACTGGAGGATGGTAATTGTTGTTCCAGATAAATTAAGTTTTAAAAAAATCATTGAAATGTACATTTTAAATTGGTAAATTTTATGTTATGTAAATTATACCTCAGTACAGTAAGAACTAAAATTTTTTAAAAATTAAAAACACCAAGTATGGCACATGAATGGCCCATTGTCTAAGTGGGTCCTCCTGCCCTGTTTCGGCTGCCCAGCTGTTACCATCTGCAGTGAGGGTGAGTTCCCTCTGCTGAACTCTGTGCACGCTGAAGACTTGTGAGCAGAATCACACACACACACACACACACACACACACACAACCTGTGTCCCACTAGTATGTGTAAAATCTCACATCCATGGATTCTAGCATGTTTCTTCTAACTTTGTGAGGAAAAAATGTGTATCTCTGGAGAACACCTGTTAGTGAAGTTCATTTGATGGCATTTTTACTTTTCCCTCACAACAGTGCTTCGAGGTGGTCAGTCCCTGGCACAGTGTGTCAAACAGCTCAGGTACTGTCATAAACACTGAAATTTCACTGTCATAAAAACTGAAATATGAACATGTCTGCCTTCTCTTTACATGTAGAAACAGGTTGTAAAAAAAAAATAAGTTTGTGAGATCACATAGTGCACACGTGACTGAGCTTAATGACCATGCTATAAACTATGGTATTATAATGTCTTCCCCTACACTATCTTATATGACTTTTCAAAATATATGTTCTTCCCTTGTCAATTTTCCCAATTTCTTGAAAATAGTTGACCCATCAGAGGGTGAAATTTGGCATTCATTCAGTATACTCTGGTTGGTTCTGGACAGTCAGGCTGAGATGTGTTCTTCATACCTTCTCTTGTAGTGGGCACAGATGAGTGACTGTCAACCCTGGGAGCCAGTCCCTTTGGTGAGCCTGCCCTTCTGACTTGTGTTGTCCATTCTCAGAGGATTCCACCCATTGCTGTCCTGGGGAAATAGATACACTGCTATTAGATGATCAGGATGTGGAAGAAAAGAGAAGAGACAGGAAGGGAGAGTGGTCAACCCACTGTATGAAACTCGAAAGTGAAAAAGAGAACAGCTCTCTGGAAACAGTGAAGAGAAACCACATTTGACCAGTAAAAAATTTGAGACTTTGACAGAGAGGCTTGCTTTGCCTTGGTTTGTTCGGGGATAATGGTGCTGCTTTGATGCTTTCCTGTTGGGAATGCAGAAAGAGCAATTGAATAGCTAGGGGAAGGGGAGCCACAGCTACTGGGTTTTGAAAATAACACTCCATAAAAGTTGCACTTACATAAGTGACTGCTGTGTTGTTAATTTCCAAACTCTCCCCAGCCCATCACCCTGGCAGGAGATTGGAAACCACTGAATCACATCTTAATGTTATCATTCCACCCACCTGAAAAACAAACTTTTGGTGTCTATATTGTAGTTTTTCTTGCCTTTGCAGGAAAAGGAGGCAAAATTAGTGTGAATGTAGGTGTCTTAGCTCCACAGCCATCACACCTTAAAAAGGAAAGATCACCTTATTCGGCTGGTGTTAAAAAAAGTCTCAGGCAACTGACAGGTTTAAGAACATTAAGCTTCTTAGAATAATTTTCAGATATTTCTAACAATAAACTCAGGAGCAAAGAAATGCAGAAAGAGTAAGAGAGAGAGACAGTTCAGATAAGGAACTGTAGCACAGCAAATTCAGTATCTGAGGCTGAGAAACTGCAAGGTTGTCCTTGGATATGCTGGATTCCACTATCCTCTGCATTGCTGTGGTTTTTCACCTGAGCAGCTATAATATGTACAGAGCATGTTTGATTCCTGCCTTGAGTTTAGAGCCCAAAGGCATACAATTTAATAACAACTACATTATACAAAATTACAGATACTGTGGTGTGCTAATGTAGTGATATGGGTGCTATTCACTCTAGGGCAGAATACAGAGGATTCATTATAGAAAATTTTGAAACTCTGTAAAACTTGCAGCAATTCTAAGCAATGTCAGTGATGAGAGATTCCTATCTCCTAATTTAGCTTTGGATTGAAATTCCTCATGGGTTTTCTTTTCTTTTAAAAATCTTTACTTAGTTATAATTCATGTAACATAAAATTCACCTATTTAAATTATTAAATTCAGGGCTAGAGATATAGTGTAGTAATTGGCACACACTTAACTTGTGTGAGGCTGTATGTCTGATCTTCAGCACCATACAACCAGACACACACACAAACACAGAGAGAGAGAGAGAGAGAGAGAGAGAGAGAGAGAGAGAGAGAGAGAGAGATTAAACTATACAGTCAATGGTTTTTGCATTTGTTTTTGTTTTGTTTTGTTTTTTTATTAGTACCAGAGATCACACTCATGACTGCACACTTGCAAGGCAGGCGCTTATGCCGCTGAACTAAATCCCCAGCCTCAGTCAATGGTTTTTGGTAAACTCACATAATTGTGTAGCTATCACCACAACCTAAATTTAGAACATATTCATCACATATTTAAGTAATACATTTGTAAGCTAATTAGCACATTTTTTATTTCTGATTATTTTACAGTTTTGCATGCCACATAGACATTAACTTGGAGAATTTCAGTTATATCGTTTGTCCTTGATCTAACTGAATTTTACGTACATTTAGTTTGAAATAAAGTTCATAATGGTGAGGAAGTTCACGTGATCTCTAGGCAGGTTCTGCCTCCAACTCTTGTTGCTATATATTCCTGCATTTAAACTATCTCTTAAACAGTAAGAGATATAAAAAATTTTTGGAGTTATCTTTTTTCTGGCATAGATTTTTTTAGCTGAAGTTAATGACATACAAAAATATTTGCACACAGCTTGAATTTGAACCTGCCTTACTAATGTACAGTAAAACACAAAGCTTTAAAATTATGTCTTGAGGATTTATTCACAGACATTGTGGAAAAGGCTATACAATAAAATGGAAGGAAAGTAGATATTTATATTTGAAAAAAATAAAGGTTCAAAGGAGTACGTCAAGAGGAAACATGAAAGATGCCAATTTTTTATTGCTAAAAGAAATCAAAAGTCAATATTTCAGTGCTAAACACTGCATAGCCATTTTAAAACAATGGATTTTAAAAATGCCAGTATTTACCATTAGTCGTTTTCTCAGATTTATCTATCAGATGAAAACTTCTGAAAAGTTTCACTAAATTATTAAAAAATAATTTACGACAAATATCTTTGTGGAAAAACAGTTTAATGACAAAATTTTTGACACTTTTTTGTTTTTTCTTGAAAGGCTGAAGATCAAACCAGGGCCCTTACATGCTAAGCAATCTCTTTGCCACCAAGCCACATTCTTACCACTCTCTGAGACATTTGAAGTCCCTAAAATTAATCCTAAAGACAAACATATGAGTGTTTTCTGGACTTTATGGAATTTCTTGTTAAATCTGATGTTTATAACTCTGCCCAACTTATCTTCATGTTTAAGGTTTCCTCTCTTTTATATTTGTTCATTCATGTGAAGATCTTTCCCAAGTTAAAATTATTAAATCATGCTTTGTTCTGAAGATAGGACAATAAATCTTGCTATACTATTGAATATGAAGAAGGGTAAATTGAATGAAGTCATTGAAAAATATTTCTAAACTTATACTGAAAAAACAGAACAGGTGGTATTATTCCTTACTGCACAGACCAATATCTAGGTATTTCCCTTCTGCTAAAAAAATACATTAATATAACTAAAAGTACCAATGTGTTACATTTTATTTCGTTGAAATATTTAATTTTTAATGAGATGTGGTCATGCACATCTGTAATCCCAACAATTCAGGAAACTGATATAAGAGGACCCCAAGTTGAAGTCTAACATAGCCAATTTATGAAGATCTTACCCAAAATAAAAAATAAAATGGGATGGGTATGTGACTCAGTAGTAGAATGCTTGTGTAGCATAGGCAAAGCCTTGAGTTCAATATATGATACTGAAAAATCATATTGTTTTCTGGCTATTACTGATTACTTATTATTAATTAATTAATTAATTAATTTTGGTACAGGGGATTGAATTTACAACCTCATGCTTACCAGGCAGGCTCTTGTGCCACTGAGCTAAATCCCCAGCCCCAGTAGTTACTTCTTTATGTGGTATTACTGAAAATAATTTTGTCATGAGTGAGGAGTGTTTAAAAATACTGCATCACAAGGTATTTGACCCCTGTATTGTTCATCTTTGACAATTATTCTTTTATTTGACTTACTCTTTTAAAAACCTATGGTATCACAAATAATGACTTCCTTCCTTACTCTATTAGAACCTGGCTTAGTATGATTCCCTTCTGATGCCCACAGGTACTGTACCACATGAAGGGACAGATGGTTTTTCATGTGTTCTGTGGGTCTGTAATCTTATCACCCTTACAAAGTAGGTTTGATTATCTCCCTTTTATAGAGGATGCAGAGAGAGAGAGAGAGAGGAGAAAGAGAGAGAGAAAAAAGGAGAGAGAGAAGCTTTAGCAAAACAAGCAAGAGTACACAGGAACATGTAGTTTCTAAATAGCAGTGGGTTGGAATCAAGGTCTGTCTACCAGTGAGTGGAACTGCCTTGCAGGTGTGCACAGTCTAATTGGAAACTCGGTACACATCCATAGAGATGAAGAGATAAAATAATATAAATATTATACACCAGTTGTTTAGCAAAGATCTAGACCAAAACTTCTCAAGTCAGGAGGAAAAAGGCATCATCACTGGGGACTCTCACAGTGAAGAAGGCTTTGAAGGGGAACTCTTGCACAGGGCCTTACAAAGAGTATTTAGATTTGGAACTTTCAAAGGAAAGAAGAGTAACATGAGGAAAAATAGGATCTGCTCCTGGCCTGAAAGGACCCCCAGAACCAAATTAAACTGATTTACAGAGATCTGTTAAGAGAAGAAAGTTTCCGTCCTTTTGATCTACCTGTAGTAGACAGCAAAATCCTGATTTTCTTGTCTCTACAGGTACTGTCAAGCTATTTTCTTTATATACTTGGCTTGTGGAGACCAATTATTTCCAGCCATCTTCAAGGATAGGTTTAGATTCCAGAAACTGATCTGCTACATTTGGTGTAACAAAATATTTAGAATATGGTAGCTATGCATAGAACTTTGCAGTAACTTTTCTCAAAACCTTATGATATTTAAATTACCATATAAGTGTGCCTATACATTCAAATACATAGGTGTAAATATATTTTTTCATACAAATGGTAGCTATGACTAGAGTATACACATCTTCCGCACCTTCCCACATATCTTATTTAATGTACATCATAGAGTTTAATATCAGTATAAAAACATCTGCTCCATTTATTTTAGTGGGTGCATTTTATTTTATTGCAGCTGTGTGCTATGATTTATTTAATATGAACTCTATTTTCTTCCCCTTAGGTTGTTCCCCTTGGTTTGCTATTACAAAGAGCATGTCATGTAAAAACCTTACACTTATAACATTAACTTGTGTGAATAAACTCACAGGACAAATTCTTAGAAGTGGAGCTTCTGGGTTAAAGGGCACATGAATTTTTAGTTTTTAAGGATAGTGCCAACATTTCCTTCACAAAGGTTGATGTTTAGTATTTAAAAGTTAACTAAAATGAAATTATTTATCTTGTACAAACAAAACATTGTCTGTTAATGCTTTATACTATCCACTGGGCTCATCAAAGTAGCCTGCCATGAAAGCACATGGATTTCAGCTCCTTTCTTCCTGCTTTACCAGCAGTGTACAAAGCGTAGCATTAAAGAGCAAGCTAGTAAATGGACTATGGAGTGGGAGAGAGCTGGAGACACACTGTAAACACTGAAGAAGAAAAACTATGCTAGATACCCACTGTTGTACAGAAGAGTGGGTAGGGGTAAGAACTGAGTACAGAGAATTCTTGAAAAAAGAGGCTCTCTCCGTATTTCCTGAGGTCCCTCAAAGCCTTGATAGGGCTGGCATAGACGGGGTCAGGGTGTTGATATCTCAGTCTTCAGACAATCGGAAGAATCAAGTAACAGAGATGTAGTTTGAATAAACACCTGGGAAAAATGAAAACAACTTAGGTAATCAGAAAAGAAAATGTTTGGGCAGTGAAGGTAGGGAAGACAGAGAGGTCTTTGGAGGGAAATCAAAAAAGGTGGGCAAAAAGAAAGTCTGTGGGAAAAAAGGAAGTGTTTGGGGGTAAGGGTGGGTTTAAGAAACAAACAGAATTGGTGAAAAGGGTTCATTATTGCCTCTTTCCTATCATTATCTTTCATGCTTGGTCTACTGAAAGTCCCTTAAAAGATTCCCACCACCTGGATTCAAGTTGTCTCCATTTTCCTCCTACTGTAAAGATAATTTTTGCCCTTTTTTGATGTGACACAGGGCAAGACATCTGGAGTCACACCTGTATCTTCTCAGGTCTTTCCTTCTCTGAACTAAAAGGCTCATAAAACCCAGAGTATCCTCATTTATGTACTGGAGTTCTTATCCCTGAACTTCTTTTCTATCCTGACAGAACACATAATGTAGGGTAAATGAATCAACTAACTGCAGGCTTAAGTTTGCTTTGCTGAAAAAAAAATCTTTCTTTTTATTTCTGATTTCTTCATCATGCCCTTCAAGAAAATGAATCCTTTTACATATCAAACTCAAGAAAAAACTACAGATGAGATGCCCAAGGAAAGCAAAGCCTAGTGACTTCATAAAGTCACAGACTGGAAGTTAGGAATAGATGTTAGTGATCCCCTAACATCTTTTCCTAACTTCCAGTCTGTGACTTTATGGGTCTTATACTTCAACAAAAGCAGGAGTCTCCAGGCCACTGATCAATAATGACAAATTCTAGTGAGTGTAGGGAACAGATCAGTTTTGGGATTTTTAAATTTTTTTTTATTTTAAAGAGAATGAAAAAAAAAAACCAAAACAAAGTAAAGCAAAACAGAACAATGCAAACAACATAGGACTTCACAACAAGATAACAGGAAATCAACAGTGCATATCATAATGTCTTTCATTTTCTTCAAAATAGTTGTCCATACCTTCACACACAATACAATCAAACAAAAGAAAATAGTATAAAACCAATCAAAACAAAAGAATAAAAGCATTATGGGACTTCAAAAAACAAGACAATAGGAAATCAACAATGGCTACCATAATGTCTATTGTTCTCTTCAAAATAGTTGTCCATACCCTCATACACAATGAAATCAAATAATAGAACACAGGCTAAAACCAATCAAAACAAAAGAATGAAAACATTGCAGGACTTCAAAATCAGATAACAGGAAATGAACAGTGGTTACTATGTCTCATTTTCTTCAAAATAGCTGCACATGCCATCATACATAATAAAATCAAAACAAAACAGAAGAAAACCAATTAAACAGAATGAAAGCATTATAGGATTTCAAAACAAGATAATAGGAAACCCACCATGATTACCATAATCCATCCCATTATGTTCAAAATAGCTGCCCCTACCATCAGACAGTAAAATCTAACAAAATAAGACAGAATAGAACCAGACCTAACAAAATCATGAAAATAATGCAAGAGTTCAAGACAAGACAATAAGAAATTAACATCAGTTACCACCTTCTCCTCCTAGGTGTTTCCTCCCCTATCACTTTTTTAATATCTGTTGTGTTTTTGGATCCCACTAACTCTTTCTGTTTTTTACGCTAGTGTTCACCTGTATGAGTTCAAATTGTTTCCACCCATGAACATGATATCCAGTTGCATCCATTTACCTAGAAAGCCTTAAGATTATCTTACTTTGTAGCTGGGTAGCTTTCCATTGTATGAAAGCTTTCTTATCCATTCTTTGGTTGATGAACAAGTTATCCTAGCTTTTTTCTGGTCTTCTATTGCATGGAACAATTGTTTTCCCTCCTTTGATTTTCAGTCTATGAATTTCCTTTTGAGTTAAATATGTTTCTTACACACAGTATATTGATTGGTCTTGTTTCTTTTTTTTTATTTAAAGAGAAACAAAAGCATGTAAAGGGTAGAGGTAATACAGAATTCAAAAAAAAGATAAACAATAAGAACTCACTAGTTAATAAATTACATATTGTCCTCTTAGAAATAGTTGCTCAAGTTACAAAATTAAAGCATACAAAGTAGATAGTCAAATAGTGAGAGTGTAAATAGCTATGCATGCATGAATCTCTGCATGTATTTCTATACTTTCTGTATTAGAGGGAAAAACAAAACTTAGCAAGACAAAACAAAACAAATTCCTATAAAAACATGAAACCAAAAAGTCGTATAAAACCACAGTACAAGGTGATCTACAATAATTACTGTTTTGTTTCTTATTATCTTCAATAGAATGTCTACATCATCAGGCATAATTGAATATAGCAGTATGATTGAATATAGCAGTACATAACAATATTAGTAAAAATAAAACATTGTAGACAGTATGAAACTTCAAAGGCAGGTAATAATCAAACCAGAGTAGATATTCTAGTGGATCTTGTCATCGTAAGTGTAGTTGCCTATACTCTCAGACTTGATACTGTCAATCATAACAGCTTTGAGTAAAATCTATCAATACAAAACAGCAATCTAACAGACCAGATTTGATTACGATCAGTCATGGTAAAACAGTGTAGGTTTTACAGAGCTTTAGATTAAGTTAATAGGAAATTAAGGATGCTTACCATACTATATCCTGTTATTTTCGGGATTACTGTCTGTGCCCTCAAATCTAGTACAGGTAGAATGACTGGAACAGAATATAATCCATCTAAGCACAGTAGTGTGAATAATGTGGGTTTTAAATCCTGGTGCACTATTAACAATATAGTGTATCAAGACCATTTATGTTAGAGTTTCTAGTTATCCTTCTCTGCCACATATCTGCTATGCTATTTTCCTGCCTTTGTTTGTCTAGTTTTCTCCTTCATTCTACTGCCTGCCCCACTCATTTGAGGCCTTTCTGCCACTGTTCCTAAAATCCTGGTATTTTATTTTTCTCTCTCTCTAGAATGTCCTTCAGTATTCTCTGTAGAGTTGGATTGATGGTCACAAACTTGCCCAGTTCCTCTTTGCCATGGAAGCATCTTGTTTCTCCATCAACTTCTAGTGACAGTTTTGCAGGGTACATCAATCTGGGCTGGAGGTTATTCTCTTTCAGGGCTTTGAATACTTCACTCCAAGCTCCTCTTGATCTGATGGTCTGTGTTGAGAAGTCAGCCGTGATTCTGATGGGCTTACCTTTATAGGTAATCTGTTTCTTTTCTCTGATGGC
>PVLA01008039.1:0-94984 GCA_004027455.1 Hydrochoerus hydrochaeris | reverse complement strand
GCATACAGAACTCCAGCCACCTACAACCAAAACAGAGCTACACCCAGACATATAATAATCAAGATACCAGAAATTCAATATAAAAACAGAATATTAAAAGCCATCAGAGAAAAGAAACAGATTACCTATAAAGGTAAGCCCATCAGAATCACGGCTGACTTCTCGACACAGACCATCAGATCAAGAAGAGCTTGGAGTGCAGTCTTCCATGTCCTGAAGGAAGGTGGCCTCCAGCCCAGATTGATGTACCTTGCAAAACTGTCACTAGAAATTAATGGAGAAACAAGATGCTTCCACGGCAAAGAGGAACTGGAGGAGTTTGTGACCACCAATCCAACCCTGCAGAGAATGCTGAAGGACATTCTGGAGAGAGAGAAAAAAAATACCAGGATTTTAGGAACAGTGGCAGAAAGGCCTCAATGAGTGGGGCAGGCAGTAGAATGAAGGAGAAAACTAAACAAAGGCAGAAAAATAGCATAGCAGAAATGAGGCGGAGAAGGATAACTAGAAACTCTAACATAGATGGCCTTGATACGCTATATTATAAATAGTGCACCAGGATTTAAACCCACATTACTCACACTACTCTACTTAGGTGTATTATATTCTGTTCCAGTCATTCTACCTGTACTAGATTTGAGGCCACAGACAGTAATCCTGAAAATAACAGGATATAGTATAGTAATCATCCTTAATTTCCTATTAACTTAATCTAAAGATCTATATAACCTACCCTGTTTTACCATGACTGATCGTAATCGAATCTGGTTTGTTGGATCACTGTTTTGTATTGATAGATTTTATTCAAAGCTGTTATGATTGATAGTATCAAGTCTGAGAGTATAGGCAACTGCACTTAAGGTGACAAGATCCACTAGAATATCCACTCTGGTTTGATTGTTACCTGCCTTTGAAATTTTATACTGTCTACAATGTTTTATTTTACTAATATTGTTATTTACTGCTATACTCAATTATACTGCTATATTCAATTATGCCTGATGATATAGACATTTTATTGAAGATAATAAGAAACAACACAGTAATCATTGTAGATCACCTTGTACTGTGGTTTTATATGACTTTTTGGTTTCATGTTTTTATAGGAATTTTTTTTTGTCTTGCTAAGATTTATTTTCCCTCTAATACAGAAAGGATAGAAATACACATAGAGATTCATGCATGCGTAGCTGTTCACACTCTCATTGTTTGACTATCTACTTTGTATGCTTTAATTTTGTAACTTGAACAGCTCTTTCTAAGAGGACAATATGTAATTTATTAACTAGTGATTTCTTATTATTTATCTTTTTTTTTGGAATTCTGTATTACCTCTACCCTTTGCATGCTTTTGTTTCTCTTTAAATAAAATCTTTAAAAAAAACCCAAAAACACATTGCCATTCATCCCCCTGAAACTATCCTGCCTGACTTTGGTCACACTGACTCCATCATTCTTGCCAGGTTCTGAGCAGTTTTAGAAGTCCTTTTCCATGGATGTCTTTTAGGAGGTATGATAAAAAATACAGTGAATGCAGCTGCCAAGTGCTGTCTAGAGGAAAGGCAGGCTCGTTCAAGCATCACGGGGTGTGCTCAGCTCCCTTCTTCAGTGTACCTGGCAGTGTGACCTCTGGCTTTTCCCTCAAGTCAAAACAATCCTGAAAGGTAAACTTCTGGAACTGATTCAGGACGCGCAGGTAGCAACAAGGGCGGAACCAAGGACACTCATGAAACAGGACTTCTGGAACTGCCACAGGAAGAGGCAAGAAAAATAGGCCAAGTGCATTTGAAGCAAGGAGGAATATTTTGAGGGGAGTTAAATCAACAACGTGCCTTTTCCTGTAACACATTAAAAAATGTAAACATTCACCGTGTTATCTGATCACACCTTCTACATGGCTCACGCAGCGTACACTTCCACCCCTGCAGAGAAGTCATTTTTGAGCTATCAGGAAATGTACCCTAAGCCACCCTTGGTGAGTGGCTGGATTTTAAGCACAGGCTATATTATCTAGGTCTGCCCTGCATTGTCCTCCGCATGGCCTCAGCTTCAGGAACCACTAACCCTTCCCCATCACCATTACATTTCTAATCCTAAGCACTGTGGCTGAATCTCAGGGGTTCACTTCCCCCTTCTTCCAGTACCCAGGGGTCTTGTCGCTGCCCAGTGGCTTCCTCCACAATGCCTGGGACTGTGTAGCAATGACTTTGGCTTTGGGGAGCACTGGTGGGGGAGATTTAAGCATGTGTTTCATAGATTATTGTATCTGCATTGACTCCATTTTACCACTAGGTTGGTTTCTTATTGGATTCTGTCATGCATCCAGTGAACTCTGGTAGGCAAGCTTCATTTTTAAGGATACTCTGTTTATCACTATGTCTCCAATAGATTTATTGAGTTCTGTTTTTTGGCAGATATTGTTCTAGGTAATGAGGAAATAACAGTAAGACAGATAAATTCCTATTCCTATGGAGCTTATCTTTAGATACAGAGGAGGGAAAATAAATCCATCAAATGCCTTGTGACCATTAGCTTTCTATGCTGGCTTAGGTGGGCCAGTGGCATCCAGTCAAATATTAGTCTAGGTGTTATGAAAGTATTTCTTTTAGATGTAAAGTCCATTTAAATCAGAGATTTTCGATAAAGCAGATTGCCTTCCATAATTTCAACGGCTCGTAGTTGATCAGTTGAAGGCCTTAAGAGAAAGCACAGGGGTTCCCTAAAGAAGGAATTTTGGCTCCAGAGTGCCTTTGGACCTATGAGAACTATCTGCTTCTCTGGGCCACCAACCAATCAACCTGCCCTACAATTGTCTGAGTCAGTTTCTTGAAATATATCAGTCTCTGTCCCTGTCTTTCTCTCTCTCTGTTGGAATATGAAATGTCCCCCAAAGATTCATGCATTGAGGGCCTGACCCCGGTATAGCAGTGTTCACAGGAGGGGCACAGGCACTGGATCAAGGGCACTAACCTCATCAATGAGTTTATCCATCGAGGAGTCAGTAGCTGAACAGGCTGTTAGGAGGTGGATGAAGCAGGTCACTGAGGGTGTGCCCTTTGAAGAGTGTTTCTCTTCTCTGGCTCTCCCTTGTTCTCTCTGCGTTCCAACTGCCAGGAAGTAAGCAGCTTCCCCAGTCATGCTCTTCTGCTATGTTTTTGCCTTGGAACCAGCTAATCATGGACTCAAGTCTCTGAAACTACAATCCCAAAGAATCCTTTCATGCTTTAAATTCTTTATGTCAGGTATTTGCTCACAGTATTAAAAAGCTGACTGATAGTCTCTCTTTCTCTCTAGCTAATATATGCATTTCTCTGAGAACCTTGGTTTATATGTGTTTACAGACACACACACACACACACACACACACACACACACACACACACACACACACCTTTATGTATGTATGTGATACCAAAATGGTACAAAGGTCTGTAGGTAGAACAATAGTATGAAAGCAAGTAACATTCTAGTTAGGGTACCATGAAAAGCCTTTTAGATGAAGTAGCCTTGGAACAAAAATCTGAATGGAAGAACAGGCCTTGGGAACACCCAGGAAGCTGCTCCAGACAGCCAGTGCAAACACCGGGTGTGCATGAGTTGTCCAGGAGCCCTCAGAGGCTGTCTGTGTGCTGAGGTGTTTTGAATGGGGCAGCCGGTGGTCAGTGTTCAACTGTGAGGTTACAGACACTGCTGCCTTAAGGACTTTACTCTTTACCCTAAGTGTGATCAGAAATGACAGAAGAAGTCTGATCCAAGTGGTGACATGAGCTGACCTCCTTCCAGCTGCTGTGGAAAGCACAGACCAAAGGAAAATGATAGAGGTGGAGAATCAGATAGTATAGGACAGAAATCCAGGAGGGAATCATGGCTGGGGGTCTACAGCAGGGTTTCTGAGACTCGCGGCATTGACCGATGTTTTGGGCTGGGTGGGGACAATCCACGCTTGTGAGTGCGCTGTGTACAGTAGGATGTTTATGGCAGCTTCAGCCTCCACCTGGGAGACACCAGTAGAATCGTTTCCTCCCAGTGTGACAGTGCAAATGTCTCTAGACATGGTTGAATATCACCTAAGTGCAAAATCGCCCCAGCTAATAGCGATTGGACCAGGACATTTGCTCTGACATAGTCATTTGCTTGGATTTGGGTAAGGATTTTCCCAGACTGAATAATTCTTATACTTACTGCTTACATTTGAAACATTTTCAATTTTGAAAGTTTTGAGATTATAAAGAAACAAGAAAATTGCTCACAAATGATAACCTTGAGACAACATTGAAAAAATTATTCATGTCCAGTATTTCTCTGCATGTGACAATGGTAATAATACTGGCAGTGTTTATTGAGCATCTAGGTCTTTGGCTAGGGCTAATTTCCTGGGCCAGTGAAACATTACTTCCTCTGGCTGGTGTGACCAAGTACCGCAACTGCAGTGGCTTCAAAGTTTTGTGACTTATGGTCTTTAGGTTCTGGAGGTTAGAAGTCTGAGATGGTTCCTAGGAAGCTGAAATCTGTGGTGCAGGCAGGATTGCATTTCTTCTGAAGCTTCCTGGGAGACTGACTTCTTGTCTTCTCTACCTTCTAAAAGTCTCGACATACCCTGTCTTGTACAATATATTCCTTCTTCAATCCACAATAGGGGCGTGTCTCCTATCACATCAGTCTGTACCTCCTCTGTCTGTCTCTCCCATTCTTAAAAACCTCTGGGTTAACGTTAGCCCTGAAGAAAATCCAGGCTAATCTCATTTAAGTTTAGGTAATTGCAAACTTCATTTCACTTGCAATTTAATTCCCCTTTGCCATTTCACCTGATACAGTCACAGGCTCTGGGGATTAGGATGAGGACATCTTTGGGGAAGTGATGTTACTCTGCCTGCTACAATTACCACCACTATTTATAGCTAAGAAAATGGAGACTTAGTCAAATAAATAACTTTCTAAGCTCATACACTCCAGCAATCTGTCCAGTAACTTCCATCTCTGGAGGGTGTTATACACACAAATTTCCCTTCAGAATTCCTTACTATAAGCATTTTCCGATGGTCATAGTTTTCTATAAAATACGGTGGTAGCTTGGCTCATGAATGCTTCTGTTCACAAACAATTTGGTTCTTAAAGGAAAACATTCGACAAAATTTTGCTTCTGTTTAGGCTCCACATCAGATGACAAACACAACCGTGGCCATCTTTCCCATACCAAGGTACCATGAGATATTTAATCATTTTTCTATTTAGGAGTACTTAGATTGTACCCTTAATGAAAATAATGACAAAACACGTACTTTTCTACATACTTTCTCCCCCCATGAATTTTGATTTTTTTCCTCAGAAGTGGAATCATCAGACAGAAAGTTCTGGAAACCTGTGAGGATGGTTGCCGCTGACAGCGAAGCTGATTTGTACTGGCAGTGGTGCAGTGGTGCGGTGTGTGGTCTCCTCAGGGCTGCCTGCATTCGCCCTGTCTTCTTCAGCTTTAAGCAGCTCTCCAATTGTTTTGTTAATATTCCAGCCCCAAAATGGTGCAGTTCTTTAGCCTGATATATTTATTTTTGAAATAAAAATATTTTCATCACATTCTTCCCATGCTTTTTTTCTTTAAACCAAAATTTGTGTTTGGTTACAAAAAGATATAAAATGAGAAACTCAGCTGAATCCTAATTCAGTTTTTACTGTTAAAATAAAATAAATGCATGTAACTGTAAGGAATCATTTGGCTGTTCATTTGTTACTGTTATTTTTTGAAATTCTGTATTATTTCTATCCTTTTTTCTGTTTTGCTTTCTTTCTCTAAATAAAAAAATAAATGCATGTAATCTATTATATCCAATTCTAATCTTAAAATAACTCTGAAAACAACATGTCACTTACTTTTTTTAAAGTGGCAATAGGCTGATCCACCTCATTAGCAGCAAAACCTGAGCTGAACTGTCACAAGGATAATGTGGTCTAAATATTCTATAGCACTATTCATATTTTACTACCAAAATATTGATGCAGCTTCCCAAAGCATCACACACCAGCGATGCGAGGTAACAGTGTTTGTTTCTTTGTGGCTTCTCATGCCCTAGAAAACAGGTCCTAGGACTGAGGCTTCCAGGGTCACGTGGGGCTGCCTGCTTTGTGCTGTGTGCGTTCAACACGTGGTCATTGTGTGGCTCAGCTGGAACGGGCTACAGAAGCCGAGAATTGTGACCAAACATCATTCTGAGTATGACTGTTGGAGTTTTTCTGGGTGAGATTAACGTGTGAACTTTACCCTGAGGAAGACACCCTAATAATGTGGGTAGGCTCCATTCAATCAGTTGAACGCTTGAATAGAGTGAAAATGGTGAAGCAGAGGAAACTCCTGGTGATTGCCAAGTTGGGATGTGAGTCCTATCCAACTCTCTCTCTGGACTTTTCTTGAGTCTGGACAATGAGGACCCAATGGAGCAAAGCTACTCTTGCACTGGAGGCAACAAAGGCCAACGATTTGGTTCCCTGGGCAGGGGACCTGCTTTGAAGCATGTGATCCTGGGCTCCTTAGTGAAGCCCAAGAGACTCAGTGGTTTCCTCTATTAAATAATGACCATGAGGTCAGCTTCCAGGGACAGGGATGTTTCAGTGATACACATAAAACAGAACATATTCGGTATTCAGGAAATAGTAAATAGCAAGGATTATTATTGTAAGTCGTACTATGTACATATAGTCACCTATACATGGTATATATGTGTATAATCTACAGTTATACTATCTGTATGTGTAAATGTACGTATATAATCCTTTTTGTTGCTTCTACAGGGTGATCGATGTCTGCTGTGCTTGTCCTTGCTTTTTCTTTCCACGTATGACATTCCTTACACTGGAAAGCACCCAAAAATTGATGATATTTTGGATGTATTTGAATTATATCAGGAGAAACGGCCTAGGGCAACAGAGATGAACAGCCTTTAAGTGATTAAGAGCAATGGAAAACATTTTCTCTTCTGAATTACTTGTTTAATCCAAAACTTCCATTTATGTTGCTATTTATAATTATTCTACTTAGGTCTATGTGTTCATTTATAGGTATGTAATGCTATAGATGCTTTATAGCTTTGTGGGTATTTGAAGGCCTAAACAGATTTACTGAAGGTATTTTGTTTCTGTACCACAGATTACAGATCAAATCCAGCTTCAATGCGTTAGTACCTGACGCATTGGAAGCGTGCATTAAGGTTTTTTTTTTCATTGAATTAAGTAATTGATCTTAAAAATGATTTTCCTAGTGAATTATAGTAAATTTCACTCCACTGTAATACAAGTGACTCTATTTTCAGATTTTGAGGACAGCCTTGTCAAAAATATTTGACATCCCTTTCCCAGTTCTCTCGTTCGCTTCTTGTTCACGTCCTTCCTCCGACCCTTCCTTGTCCTGATTCCTTCCCCTGTCCCGACTCAACAGCCACTCCCTCTGCTGTCCTCAGTAGCTTCTGTCTGAGATTCTCCATCATCCCAGGTAAACTGAGTGTGCTCCTGAGTTGGGACAACGAAGGTAAAATATCAACGGGCTCAGGAAATGGTCTTCTACTTTCATAATAGAAAAAAAAAATAAGTAACACTGCTGCCAGGTCACCCGGAAAAGATCCAATTCCCAGGAGCCAGGGTAGAATTTTTAAAGTATAAAATCAATGGCTATGAAATTGCACATTAGTCCAGGAGAGCTTTCCCTGCCTGTTTTCTCAGTGCACATCCATCTTGCCACGGTAATAGCGGCACAGACAATTTGCTGCGGTGAAGTTGATCTATAAGTGTTTTAATTAAAGTTCTGACAGCCAATTGAAGCCTTTTTTATTTTTTGGATGCGTCCTATCAATCTTTCTTTGTCTATGAGTGTCTGGGCCTGCAGAGTTTAATCTATTAGGGAGGTGTAAGCTAATGTCCCACATGTGTTATCTGATTGGGAGGACGCGGACACCCATGGTGTGTCTTTACTTTAAGCTCCTCCAGCTCAGTTTTCCACACAGCTGTGTCTTCACAAATGCTCGCTGAACACAAGAGTTGTTGAAGAATGATAGGAAAGGGAGCGAGATGGAATTTGTTTCTCCTGAATATATTTGTTGGCTTTATCGCTTACAATTTGTTTGCTCTTGGGCATGATACTAAAATCTTTCAGGTTTTATTTTTTGCAATGTGCAACGAAGGAGGGACAAAGGATGGAGGAAGAGGGGTAAGGGCGTGGGAAGGGAAGGGGGAGGAATGAAAAACGAATTAAGATGTGTTATGCACACGTGTCAACTCTTCATAAGGAACATAGGCATTATGTACTACAAAAGGTACTATAAACAGTCAGTGTAGAAAATGCCTACCTTACAGAGCTGTGACACATTTAACACTTCTGTCCCTGCCATTCTTCTCAATGCATAGTTAAACAATATGTGGAGTAGTCCTTGGGAACACAACACCTGTTTAACAGTTACTGTGGTTTGTATCTGAAATATTTCCCCAAAGCCCATATGTTAAAGGCATGGTCCTCAGTGCATGGCTCAACTGGGAGATGGTTAAATGATTAGGAGTTGAGGTCTAAATCAAGGGGAATGAAGGCATTGGAGTAAGTACTTTGAATGGGATGTTGGGGCCCTGTACTGTTCCTCACTCTTTGTGTCCCAGACATCTGGAGTGAGTAACCACTTTGCCATGGCTCCTTCCATGATGTGTTGCCTCACCATAGGTCCCAAAGCAATGTACCATGGACTGAAGCATCTGACACCATGAGCCAAAATAAACCTTTCCTCCTTATAAATTGTTTATCTCAGGTCTGTTGTCACAGCAAATGGGAAGTTAACTTACACACCTGGGGACAAAATGCGTACCTTAGCAACATAACTAGGAGCTTGTCAAAACCTCTACTGAGGTCACATGTTCAATGTTAGGGCCGCTAATTACATTTGGATACTGGAGAGTCTTGGATAATCCATGTGTCAACTTAATCTTCTCAGCCTCAACCACGAATGTTTTTCTGTTTTTTCCAAGTGGGAATGTAGGTCTGAAATGAGTATTACACTTAGGTTTAGCCTATCTTTCTCTTTAAGAAATCTTTAATCTGATCAACTGTCATCTTTTCCCAGCTGGCCTGTGTGCCTAGGAATGATGGGAATTTCAACTGTAACCTTCTGAGAAAGGACAGACCACATGAAGCTTTGTTTATCCAAGCAAACAAGCTACCATGAAAGGCAGCTAAAGGGAGGAAAAATGACAATTTTTTGTAGTCTGCAATCAGGAGTTCTGTCCCTGTTTTTATAAATCTCACACCAGCCATGATCAGTGGGTAACCTCCTGTTCCCATGGGGCCTTTCATGCATCTCTCTGTCCACAGGCATGATCCTGCCAGGAGGAAACATGGGGTGCTGGGAAAGGTTTCGGTGAGTCTTCTAGCAGAGAGAACTGCCATCAGTTTAATAAACACACACTGCAGACACAGGTTGGGAGCTTCTCTTATGGCAGATCTTGCATTAGGCACAGAGGATGTGGAGAAAGCTTCTTTTCTCCCTATCTTTGAGTAGCCCCAGAGTAGAAAGGAAGACAGACATTGCAAAATGAATGAGAATACAACATGGAATGGGTGTGCAGGACAGAAAGACGATGTCAGAGAAGACTAGGCAATGGCGGGATGAGCTTCTACTGCAAGACATCTTGAGGCTTCACAGAAATGCTATGGGAACAGGAAAATGTAGAACCACAATAGTCTCTTTGGTTCAGTAGTGTTCTGAGCCCCTAAAATAATGCTTAGCATCTATGAGGCACTCAAAAAATTGTTGACTGAATAAATAACTTGCTGGACTTTGAATTGTGGATTGGAAAATGAAAACAGAGGCAGCTGTGACTTGAGGTAAAGGAAATGCAGTAGGTCATGACATTCCTGCTACTAAGTAGAGCTCCAGGCTTTTCTGGCACCTGCTAATTTGAGAGCTTCTCTTTTTTTCACCAATTACTCCCTCAGCAGCTCTGTTTTCACTGCAAGGAATAAAGTTTGACCCAATGACCAGGTGAGCTCTGCTTTTATCAGTGTGTTCCAAATGCTTGAGATCACTTCCTAGCTAGGTGTTTCTGAAGGATATTTGGAATTGAACCCTGATAGGAATCAAAGAAAACTGAGAGAAATTAGTTGCTTTGCTGGTACTCCCCAGGGCATCAGCTTGGTACCAAAAAAATCCACATTGCTTGTGGTTACTAAAATTCAAACTGTTGCTAATGATTAGACAGCCAGAGATAGTCACACTGATGGTCAGTGCCTTAGGCAGAGGGTTTTTTTTTCTGAGACAACGTCTCACTGTGCAGTTCAGGCTGGCCTTGAGCTCACTATATAACCCCTGCTGATCTCAAACTCTCAGTGACCCTCCTGCCACGGCCTCCCAAGTGCTGGGATTACAGGTGTGCACCATCATGCCTGGCTTAGACAGTTTTTGATTAAACACTGCCTTATTTTTGACTGTTGATTTTTTTTATTCAGAGAAAAAAAGCAAAACAGAAAAAATGGTAGAAATAATACAGAATTTTTTAAAAAAAACACTAATAAATCACTAGTTGATAAATTATATATTATTAGAAGTAGTTGTTCAAGTTATAAAATCAAAGCATAAAAAGTAGACAAGCAATGACAGTACAAACCATTCTGTTTGATAAACTAACAAAAACTTAGTAGTATGGTTATCTATTGTGCACACTTACACATATAGTCATATGCTTTAGAGCATTTTCTTTCACTTTCATTATCACAATATCTATTAGACATTTTGGATCTTATTAATCTTTCAGTTTTATTTTTAATTTTAAAAAATTTAAAAAATTTTCATACTAGAGAAATAGTGTGATATATATAAATATGAGTCTGATTTATTTCACTTATGAGGATAGTCTCGAGTTTGACTGCTGATTTTAAAAGTAAAACGCAATTAGACATGGTAGGCATGCCTGTAATCCCAGTGCTCAGGAGGCTGAGGCAGGAGGATCATTGCAGTTTTGAGACCAACCTGAGCTACAAAGTGAGCTCAAGGCCAGCCTGAACTGCACAGTGAGACTCTGTCTCAAAAAGTTAAAAAAAAAAAAAGTAAAGTAAAATTCAGTTAAGCACTTAATAAATTTTTATTGAATGAGTAAACATAAAATATTTGCTGCCCTATAATTCCAGATTTTTTTAATGAAAATGTACGGAATTGTGGTGCACTGTCTTTGGATTCTGCTCTGTGCACCAAGCAGCACTGGAGTGTGGAACAAACAGTGCGGCATGTGCATCTGGAGAGCTTCCTTGAAGTCCCAAATCTCCTAGGTAGGAGGCTGAATGCTTCTATTTGAGGAGTTTAAATTGTCTCACTCTATAAATAAGAGTTCCTTGAGGTTCTGAGGTTCCATAGAACCATCAGTTCTATGTCCATCACGTTAATCGAAGACAATGGCATTTTTTGGTGGTTTTATTGTTTAAGGGATAGAAGCAGCCACATTGTGTCCTGGGGTAATGGAATAAGGAAGCGCAGTCTGCAGAATTGATATATGACTTCATTTTTATTGGGCAGCTCAGAGCTCAGTAGTGGCTTGGTCTTTGTTTTGGAGTAGGTTTGGATTCAGGCCTGGAGCCCAAGGTGTTTGATCCCTAGTCCACAATTCTCTAGGTTTTCTCCGTAACAATAATCCGTAAAAGTGGCATTGTGTTGGAGAGGGTCAGATGGAGGTGTGCAGAGGTCAGATGGCTTGTCTCAATGATACGTTGGTCTCTGTGACCCAGAACCAACTGGCTGTGGATTGTGTAGATGTATTGGCCGAGTCTCCTCATGCTCCTCTTGCTGCTTTTCGCCAGGTCAGCTCACCTGGTGTGGAAGATACGTGCCCATGGTCTCAGAAGACAGGGATAACCAAACCCCAGGCTTTCGGGCTGAGTTGGGTCTCCAGCATCACGCGTGATGCTTTCTGCAGCCAGTGCCCATTCCACTGCCAGGTCTGACCCTGAGCTCTCTAGTTCTGATCCTGGGGAAAGCTATGATTTAGGGCACACAAAAGAAAGAGCTAATGGTAAACTAAAGAATTATTTTCCCTGGGGTTTGGGTAGGGTTGACCTATGACTCTTCAGTTGTTTTAGGGTTGAGATGACCGGGTACCACTTGGTCTCTCTGAGAGATTCCTAGGTAACAGAATGACTTAGAGACTCCAGGTTCATCTTTGTCTTTGCTGATGTCCAAAGAGAGGGGACATAGATGGTTCTTTAAAATTTTCCAACTCAATTGTACATGTGCATTGGCTGTAACACACACAAATCCAAAACACCTAGTGATAGTAAAGAAAGATGGAGACAAAGAAAGGGGTTTCATCAAATAAAGATTTTAAAAATGTTACTCAGAATTTGTGTATATAAGTATGTAATCTCTCAATTAGGACAGAACTGGAGGGTCTGGAATTTTTAAAGACTGTGCAGATTATATTTAATTTTGTCTTTCATGTTTTGAACTGTTTCAGTCAAGTCTTCCAATTTTTTGTTTCACCCCAAAACCAGATTGGTCATTTTCTATAATTCCATAACATTTGGGTCACCTCTTCTTTGAACTCACCAAGTATCTTTAACTTTTTTGTAATCAATCGATAAGGCTTTTCTACCTGGCATTTGTACTCTTTGGATCTGCCTTGGGAGACCTGGGCAAGGATGTTATTTATTGTTTTGTTCCTGTATTTATAGTATTGTTTTTTTGTTGTGGTGCTGAGGATTGAGGTCAAGTAGAACAAGGAGGACTTGTAGTACTGCCTTCTAGTAATGATTTTCAGCTCCATTTATCCAGAGATAGCATTTCTTCCTTAAGCTCCTGTGTTTTGAGGAGACAGTTACTTCTAGTTAGTTATAACTAGACATTGACAGATTCTATCACACATTGCTCACATGCAATAAATTTTGCTTTTACACTCTCATCTTCTATCAGTACTCTTTGCATTAGATTCAATTGTGATTAGTAATTATTTTGCAGTGTGGAAGGAGAAGTGCAGGGAATTGATGAATAGGTAGTTAAAGAGGAATGTAAATCAGTAGGGGAGGAGAGGTAGATGGGGGAATAAATATAGGTGAACATAATTAGATATGAGGTCAAATCACGTTACAAGTCTTTTAGTTGGACTGAAAGGTTAGCATGAAAGATTTTAAGAAGATAATTGTGGGGTGAATATAGGAAATAGGAGGGGGTGTACTTTGGAATTGAACAAATTTATGCAGTTCAGAAACTGTTGATACATTTGTTTACCTGTGAAGTGGACGAGAGGTGAGGGAAGACTGGGCTGAGTGAGGTATCGAATGGGATAGAGAGGACAGAAAGTTAATGTAAGAGAAGATAGGAATGACCAGAGCAGAATATAGTGAGCTAAACACTTGAGAGGAAGAATTTAAAAAGTAGGGAAATGTAACAAATGAGAAAACAGTGTTTCTACAGAAGCTTGGTTTGAAGAAGCAAGCTAGGGAGATGAGTAGAGGGAGAGAAAATAAACACTAGATCAAACAAAAACAAACAAAACTCAAAAACCGAAACACAAAAATTACCCAACAGGAGCTTAGATCAAGTACTCCAACAAGAGAACATGTGTATGACTCACACACAGTCGCTTTGCCAAAAAGTTCGAGCATCTACAGAATCCCCTTCTTGCCCCAGCTGTCACCTGATTGCAGGCAAACACAGTCTCAAGAATTTTCTCCTCTAGCTCGCAGGCAGGATCTCACCCTCTCCCTGGGCTTGGGTAGTGATGTCAGAGGAAAGACAACTGGGGCAGTTGTCTTACACAATTACACAAATTACACAAATGGGACTGAGAAAACTGGTTACCTGATTCAAAAGATTGAAGCTGGAGTCACATCTCTCATGTACTAAATTAAAATAAAAATGGATCAAATATCTAAACATTAAGACAGAATCAATGAAAGTACTGGAAGATGAAAGAGGTAAAACGAAGTCACAGGCATAGGAAAAGGTTCAATAGAACCCTAATTACACAAGAAATAGCAGTAAGAATAAACAAATGGGATTACACCACAATGAAAAGCTTCTGCAGAGCAAAAGAAACAATCAGCAGAGTGAATAGAGCACCTATAGAATGGGAAAAAAAAATCCCCCGCTATTCCTCAGACAGAGGACTCATCTAGAATACATAAAGAACTGTAGAAATTAGACCAACTCAAAAATAAAAGACCCAGTCAAAAACACCAGGCAAATGAAATGAACAGAGACTTCTCAGAAAAATTATGAATGGCCAACAAACATATGAGCAATGTTTAGCATCCCTGGTCATTAGGGAAATTCAAATTAAAATGACACTAAGATTTCATCTTACACCGGAAAGAATGGCCATTGTCATAAAATCAGGTAATAACAAATTCTGGCTTGGCTGTGGTGAGAAAGGGACAGTTCTCTGTAGTTGTGGGAATGTAAACTAGTACAACCATTAGGGAAATCAGTATGGAGATTTCTCAAAGAACTAAAATTAGAAATTCCATTTGACCCAGTTATTCCCCTTCTTTGCATCTTCCCTGAAGAGCTGAAGACTCACGTTACAGGGATACACACATTCTAATGTGTATAGCAGCATAATCCATGATAGCTAAGTCTCAGATGCAGTTTGTATGTCCATCAACAGATGACTGAATAAATAAAGATGTGTCATCTATACAAAATGGAATGTTACTTGGCTCCAAAGAAGGACAACTTTGAGACATTTGTAGGAAAATAAATAGATCTGGCAAATGCAATGGTAAATGAAATAAATCCTACACTGTATTATTGTATTATATTTCTCATTTGAGTAAGGTTAAATGTAAATAAAGAACAAAACAATAGATTGATGGGAGGGAATAGACAGATCTTTTGCAAACAGGAAGGAGTCCAAGAGATTGAGGGCAAGATGAGGTGAGGACAGGAAGGGAAAGTAAAGTGATTTAAGATGTGTCATGTACATATATCAAATACTCAAAGTGAATTTATGTCACAAACATGAACTAAAAATTAATAATAAAAATGGGGAAAGGGGATCTAGAGGTAGAGGGAGGGAGGTGGGAGGGGAGGGGAAGGAGAATGAAAACAGAATGTACATGTACCAACTTCTGAAGACCACTGTAAACTTTAAGAATGGCAAACACATACTAATAAAATTTAAAAAGAATTAATTATTGTGTACTGTGCCCAGATCTGGTGCTCATCAGATGTTAGGCTTCATTAGTATCAGTGCTATCTGAGTCAATGGCTTTCAGAGCAGTTATGCAAACTTTCTTGCAGACTGGATGGAAAAGTGTATCCTGAGGTTTAATATAATGTTCTTAAGCTCAAAATTCACAGTTCGGTGTATTTCTTTGTGATGCAATGCATTGAGACTTGAAAAATTTAATGTTTTTCTTGCCAGTGGCTCCCTCTGAGTGTCTGGATAGGCACACTAGAGAGGAAGGAGCAGGTAAGAGGAGAGAGGAGGATTCCGTTCCTTCTGTTTGTTACAGCTCCTGCAGTGTCACTCAGTGACAGCCTGTCAGCCCAGCAGCAGCAGTTAATTACAGTTTCTAGCTTCTTCCCACACATTTCCTGGATTTATCCTGCTCTTGAGAAGGAGTCTGGCTGCATTCTTCCTCAGGGAACTGGACTCCACTTTCACAGAGGTTCTCTTCCAAGTTTCTAAAGACTGGGAGTCCTAATGTAGGAGCATCTGGGTCCCAGCTCACCACAATCACATCTTGGAGCTTTTCTGTTCTGATAACCCTAACTTCTTCCTTTTGGTCAGCCCCAGGTTAGCTGCTTGCTGCCATATTTTCATGATATTATCTCATCATTCCCATTTTGTTTTGTTTGCCCTTCTTCCAAGAACTTTTTAACCAATTCCACTCCTTCATTTTTCTCTGTTGACATAACTAATATGAATCTGTTATCCTGAACTGACTTACCAGAATCATACCAGACATTCTACCATTCAATTTTTCCTAGAGAAAAATTCAATTTGTCTTATTTAAGTGAAACTGAGGCTGAAAATTCCAGGACATTGAATTGAGACATAGCTGAATTGAATCTCCTGTGACATCCCATGAATCCACCTTTACACACACACCCTAAGTTAGGCAGGGAAGGTCACTGTCTGAGTGATTGGACCTGGGCTATACTGGAGTGTAGAAAGGGTGATGTATTAAATTGATCATGCTGTTGTCTTAAGAGTAAGGAAGAATGAATTCTGGGCAGGGAAATGCAGTTACTGTTGGCTCTGATAGTTTTGGTACAATTGTGCAAAGAATGTAGGTATCAGCCCTGCCATTGGGGGATTTTGTCTATCAAGATGTTGCTCCACTCTCTCCATGATGGTCACTTGTGCTGACATCACTGTGGGAAGGGCACGCAGCCTTGATGTTACAAACAAGGAGCACGTCTCTGAGATGACTTACTCGTCTCTCTTTCCTTGTGAGGGTCTTTGTTTCTCCTTTTCTCCCTCCTGGTGCACAATATGGAGAACTGGCTGACAGCATTGACTCTGGCTTTGAATCTTGGCTCCAATCTATCTACTCTGTGACTAATAACACATTTCTTCCTCTGTATTTCTTTGTTTACCTACATTTCTTTATTTTTCCCATGAAGAGACAATGAATCTATAAAGGCCAGACATATAGTAAGTAAGCAATAAGCTTTGGTTTTCATGCTGATTATTGTTAAGCTCTCCTTATTGCAGAGCTAATTTCCACAGAGTGGACTGACTGGTGGACCAGAATGATCTCATGGATGCTTGACTCGTTGATCTGCTTGGTCTCAGATATGAGAGTGGTTACCAGTATGAATTGAGTGCAGGGGTGAGGAATCCCCTTGTTACTGTTAATTGTACTATGTCAACTTAACTGCATTAAGAAACACTTAGCAGCTTAGCAGGGCACACAGTGGGCCATAAAGATGTGACCTTGGGTACTACTTCTGATCTAGGGCTCTTCCTCTCTGGCACTATTTTCCTGCTCTGCTCCCCAGCTACCTAGAACTGAGTGTACTTAGTATCTTTACTCTTCCATGCCCTTCTGCCATGACGATTCTACCTTGGAGCCAAACAGCCATGGCCTGAGGTGAGCTGTATTAAATATCTCCGCCTCTACATTGAGAGTGCTGGCTATTGTGTTCCAGCAATAGGAAAGCTGACTTATACACGCCTAGAATAAATCCTAGCCTTGCTATGAGGAATCGCCAAAATATGTTGGCTTTAGCCTGATAGAGGGGTCAGGGGTCCTGGTTTAGGGATCTAAGTGTGTGTGAGTCTGTTGGAATTGCTTGGAAGAAATACTCAGAGGCCTGGGGCTGAGGCTCTTTACCAACTGGCATTAAATCCTCCATTATTCTCAGTCTGTGTGCCTCACACTCATTAATCTTAATTCTCAATTTATTTATTCTGTGACTTTAGAGGGTCACTTATTGTCTTTAAAATTCAATTTTTCCAACATCCAGCATTAAATGGATTATCATATGGCAAGTGCCTAGTAAATAGCACTTATTGTTATGAATATATCCTCCCTCCCACCCCTTATCCCTGGTTTGTTTCAGCTTGGGTTTAAATACTGTGGTTCCTTTGACATTTTGGTATCAGGTGTCCTAGCTTTTACCTTAAGCAAAGTGTTATTCCTCAGTGTGGGTAAATGGTTATTCAGAAATAGGAGCTTCAGCTCAGCTTATCAAATTTGAGTCCAACCCCTCCCCCATACAATTAACATGCACTGACATTCCAGATTCTGCTCCCTCCTGGGGCCCTGCCAGAGCCAGCACTGTTCCAGCTGGGTCTGGATAATGCTCTCAAATAAATCTGCCTGTGTCACACCGTAGAGCTGATAATAAAGAGCAGGCAGGCATTGTAGCAGGGCTTTCTGTGGTTAGAAAGCCCTAATAGTGTATCAGGATTGTATAATTCTCCTCCAAGAGCATCCAAAAGAGAGATAAATTGTTTAGTTGGGAGAAATTAACTGCAGATTGATCCTATCTGTTTTAATTTAGAGCAAGAGGGCTTAGACAACTCCAAGGAGCAGATGGACTATTGATCTGACAATAGGATAATCAGAGCCTCAAAGCTGGGGTAGGCCAGGGAGGGGAGGAGAGTCTGGAGCAGTGGGAACTTCACCAGATGGACCTTCTTGGGACAGAATCCATCCCTTATTGGAGCATTGGCCTTGGGAGCTCCAAGACCTGGATGGGCCTGCATGAAGTCCTGTAATGGCATGTCTCATGCTGGGTGCACTGGCACAGAAATTTAACTTGGCAGTGGGAACAGGAAGCCCAAGGGGAAGGGTGGACTCTGCTCTGGAGGGCACTGTAGGAAAAGAGAGGGAGAAGGAGAAAGTGGGAGAGACCGGCATTGCAATCAGCTATCAGTTGGTAGAATCTGGTGGCTATAGGGTCCCTCTTTTCCTCTCTCTCTCTCTGGGTTGGACTTGTTTTCTGTTTTCCTTTTCCCATTTGATTGAGTCTATCTTGTTTTGGGTTTGTCCCCTTTCTCACCTGCTTGCACCTGCAGCAGTAACCTTGTCCCTGTCCTGTATGGAGCGTGGTTCCTCCCTGAGCTGGAGCAGTGGTATATTTTGAAGCTAAGTGTGTGCAGAGGTTCAGAACTCCTGGATGGGTGTGGCCCCAGTGTCCTGAAGCTTTGTGGCCTAGACTTCTCTGACTCACACAGAGCTAGAAGCTGGTTGCTTTGTGGACTCCCAGATGGTCAGGCAGAATTCTTGGAATGCCATGGTGACTACTAGGTCAGGACGTCCTGACACACGAGCCAGCTGAAGTCCCAGCCAAGGCCCAAAGATCAAAGGGCAAGGGTAGACCTGGGGTCAGGGGAAGGTGAATGAGTTCAGAAAGCGACACTGGAAGGGAGATTTGTAAGTGCCCAGCGTCTGACTTTGATAAGATCTTGGTTCTTACGCTAGAGCCCTTTCTGAGGACAGGGACACTTGCAGGCCCAGAGAATCTGTGGCTGTTTTTGGGTGACGGTGGGGCCTGGACGGAGGAAGGGACAGTGTACCAGGACGTGTGGCCCCTGGCTCTCTGGAGGAGCAAGGAAGCCCTAGAAAAGCTGACCTGTTCTTGCTAAGGAAGGTGGCACAATGACATAAACTTAGGCCTTTAACTGAGGGGGAGAGGGTGGTGGGTGTCTTCTTTCTCTTATTCTTTGCTTACCATCTGTCCTTTTACCTCGCTACAACCCAGGAGCCAAGGTATCGCCCTCATTCAATAAGAACTTTGTTAGGAACACAAGGTTCCTAACATCCACGTATCACTAGCACCCTTGGAGCATTTGGTTCTCATGAGTAGTTAAAGAGAATGCTTACCCTAAACCAAGCCACGTGTATCTAGAGGTAGAGCTATAGTTGATAAAAGGAAGCACTGTCTCTCCATAACCAAAAACAGTTTAGATTTTTGAGGAGACATACAGGGCAGGAAAGACTTTACAGAAAAGAAGAGTGTTTATTCATTCATTCACTCACTCATCCATCTCACCTGGGAATGGTAGAGCATGGCTCTAAATCCAGCACTTAGGGAGGTTGATGAAAGAGGATTTCAAGTTTTAGACTAGGCAACTCTGACATACCCAGATCCTGTCTCAGAAAAAAAGAAAAGAAAAGAAAAGGAGAAAAGAGCAAAGCAAAGCAAAGTAAAGCAAAGGGAATAACAACAATAAAAATAACAATCCCAAACCATCAAGGAAAAAAACAAAGACAGAGAAAGAGACCAAATACAACTCAGATGTTGAATGCCAGGAAGACATTTTTAGATTCTAATTATGTAAGATTTGTGTTCTTCATTTAAATGTCAAAATGCAACTTTAAAATCAAACAAAGGTCAGTCCCCCTAAGTCCTTTATATATTCTGTTATTCAGGATCAGTTGAGAAAGCAGTTTTGTAATTTATGTTTTCTGAATTTTAATTCAGTTTTATGGATGGGCCAACAGAACCAGGACTTCACCTCTTTATTCAGTTTGAGTTTTTCACTTAGTAAAGTCTGCTTTTGCTTCCATTTTCTGCTAATTTGAGGGAAAATAGCATATTTGATGCCTGGAATGATAATGACTTCTTTTTTCCTTCTAAAAGAAATATCAGCTAGATTCTTGCCATAGTGGAAAAATAATAAAATATATTAATAGCTGGACAAACGGATCTTGCTGGGAAGTATTTTAGACTCTTAGTGGTCTCACAGAGAGAGAATAGTCCTTGAATGTAAAGCCTTTTTTCCCTCCCTTTTGGTATTTTTACAAAAGAGACTAAAATGCCTTTCAATTAAAATTGCCAGATCATTTGAAGTTAAGCTTTCAAAATCCAGAGGAACTGAGGCCTCAATGCTTGGAGTCCTGAGGCCAGTGTGCTGGTTCCTCTTGTTAGCAGCCTGGCCGGGCCTCCCCTGGATTCCCCTGCATTTTCAATGTGGCTCTGCTCCCTGGGACTAGGGTTCCACCTGTGGCTGCAGAAACAGTCGTTCTTATGCAAGCGAGACAGATGAAAGAAGAGAGACGAATTTCATCTATAAAGATGACAGAATGGTGAAGAGGATCTTCAATGTAGGGTTTCCAGGCTCTTCCTTTGGTCCAGGGGAAAACGCCAGTCAAGCCCATACACGGTCACAGACCTTCCGTAAAGGTTTCCTGTGTGATCTAAGGAGAGCTGGGTGGAAACAGGTTTTGGGTCAACAGATCTGATTTCAGTTTTAGCTTCAGACGAGCTAGCTCTGTGATTCTGAGCTGCCTGACCCTGCACAGGGTGACTAACCTTTTTGTCTTCAGAGTCCTTTATTACTAATGAGGAAAGCAATATTAGTACTTATCTCTTGTGATTATACAGAAAATTAACCTGTTCACATATTAAAGACATGTGCTTACTGTACGTTAAACATGATAATAATTATAGTATTAGTTACTCCTGGAGCTTTTCTGACTCATGAACAGAGGTTGACAATGATGCTTATGCAGCTCAGGTTGTTTAAACATCAGAAAATAGTGCAGTGTTTGTAAATAGTAATGTACGATTAGCTCATGTAATTTTTTAAAGTTTGAACTTTCCCATTTAGACAGTCTGATGTTTTTCATTAATTTAATCACTATTCAATTAATTAAAAGACAATTCTCAAACAGATCTCCATCTGTTTTAACATTACTGGGGTTGACAGTGACTTCAGAAAGAATTTTATTAAAAATGTAATGCAAAAATCAATACAATGCATTAAAACCGTTATGAAAAATATGGCAAGTGAACAAAACAATTCATTATTTATTAGTAGGCCTGAAAGGTATGGAAGGCCTTTCTGGAACATGTAGAGGCAGACCATAGGAAAAATTCAATTCAATGCAATCTACTTTAATTGGAACATTTATTGTGTGTCTACTAAGTATCAGGCTTTGTACTGGTGTACAAGTAGCATTTAAATTCTCTTCAAAAATTCTCAGTTTCAGAAGATGATTTGATAAACAAAAATGTGACTATAACACAAGGCTGAATATTAGGTGGCCTAATTTTTGGTAATTTCACTAATAGATGGGAATATAATCATGGTTTTTAAAAACTGGAAGAAGATTGAAGTGACAGCACCTAACATTTAATGAAATTAAAAGATATTTCCACAGTATTATTCATTTATCATTTCGTCATCAATTGTATTTTATCACTTGTCCCCTATTTCGTCAGTGCCTGCTGAGTGTCATTGCTGTAGGAGAATCAAAGGTTAGCAGGACATTGTATTAGTGAGGGCTTCTTCTTCCTTTGGGAAGGTCAGTCTTGTTCATTTAAGATCCTCATCGGATTAGATGAAGCCCACCTGCATTTTGGAAGGTCATCTGTTTTCTCCAAGTGTACTGATGTAAATGTTAAACTCCCTTAATACCTTTACAGAAACAGCTAGAATAATTATTGACCAAAAATATAGGTGCTCTGGGCTCCCCATTCTGACAAACTCATAATTATTCTCCATGAACATTATCTTTGCTGCCGAAGACCACACAATATTGAGGGAGGTACAGGAGTGAAACAATTTACTGCTCTGCTTAATGGTTAATGACAGAGGCAGAGTTCAGGTGTTGTGGAGGAACAAAGGAGGAGGCAGCTAATCTACTCGGGGGTGTCAGGAAGAGCTTCTCAAGACGTGCACATCCCAGGTGATCCTGAAGTATGCCCTGTGTAAGGTCTTGGCAAGAGTCAGAAACACAAGGTGCTGGGATGGAGAAATAGGGGCGCACATGCGTCCTGCTTTAATTGATTGAAAGCTGGTGTTGACATAGACATTCTGGCCATTGTGATAGACCATTATATAATTTTATTATTCAGTGAGGTTTTAGGAGCCCATAAATCAACTGTTCATAACATGTATTGAAATTCCTTTATCTGAAAATGGTTTTCCTCCACTGCCTAAATCTCTACCATTATCTGTACTTTTTTTTTGCCACAGTTTTCTTCCAGTGTGGTTGTTTCACTGACCATATATATGTAACTCTGGTGCTGTTCAAACACTATCTATAACTCTCACAAATTTTATAATTTTATGTCCATATCAAAAGGCGAGAAGACAGTCTCAGACAGATAGGTTAGGTATGCACAGTTAAGCTAGGCATTAAATGGAAAAGTCAGGATTCTAACCTTGGGTTTTTCTCATTCTAGTTATTTCAGTGACATCAGGGAGGTCACAAGAAACCTGGCTCCTGGCCAAACCAAGTAATAGAAATGCATGAAACAGGTGTGTGCAAATGCACACTTAGAGAGGTAGTGTTGCAGTAAATTGTCCAGCTCATGATTACCCAAAAGGGCAGGTGCTGCCTGGCTCTGGCCAAGTGTTGCCACTTGGGAGAACAAAATCCCAACACCAGATCTCCAGTTTTCAAGAGAAACTAGAATTCTATTTTTGTTTTTCTTTTAAAATATAAAATCTCTTTGATTTTCAATGCTGGCCCTAATACATAAAAACACCAGGCAAGCCAGATAAAACACATCAATGGGTGGGAGGTTTCCAGGAGTCACCAGTGTGTGCCTTTGATCTATACTATCATTCCACTCAATATGCAAATATTTCTAGCATATTAACATTGTCGCACCTCAGAGTGTTTAAATATGTACCAATAATATTTGTGAGGCTAAATATGGTCTCATATGTCTTTCATCATAACCATGTGAGACAGAGAAGGAAGTGATCACTATGATTTTATTGTTCTTGAAGAAACAGAGGCTACAGAGAATTGGAAAACCTCTCCTAAGTCACACTGGATGGAAAAAGAACCTTTATCCTCCATCCTAATGCAGCCCTTTTTATGTTACATGTGTTTTTGCTACACTAGGGGAGAAAAGAATTTTGCTAACCAATTATAGAGAATGAAAAGAAAAAGGTCAATGGCTGATGTTTAAGGAAATTAGAAAATCATGAAGACAAATGCAGAAAGAAATGGTTAAGAATCAGAATTAACTACAGAGTCAGGTGTTGGCTACTGCCATCCTCCAAAGAAGGTGTGGGCCGTGTCATGCTCGGCCCCAACCCAACATCTCCTGTCCTGGTGTAGGGATTGAATGGAATCCTCTTGATCACAATGACATTAGAGTTGGAAGAAACATCAAGATTATGCAATGATTCATTGGTTGAATACATGAATAGATAATCCTCTTATACCCTCCTTGAGTATGATGTCAAGGTGAATTCATTTACTTAGAAATGTCTCAATCTCATCCTCCTTTATGGTTGAGTAATAGTCTATTGTGTAAAAAACCCCCACGTCTTCTTTATCCATTCATCTGTTGTTGGGGGCATTTGGGCTGTTTTTGAGATTTAGCTATTATACACTGTGCTGCTATAAACCTAGGTATGCATATATCACTGTGGTATGATGTTCTTATTTATTTTTGGAAGATACCAAGATTGGGAATAAATGGTTCAAATGCAAGCTCTAGTTTTAGTTTTTTGAGAAATCTCCACACTGAATCTCATAGCAGTTGTACCAGTGAAGACTCCCAGCAACAGTGGAAGGGTTCCTTTTTCCCTACAGCCCCACCAGCACTTGTTATTGATTGATTTCTTGGGAATTACCATTCTTTCTGGGGTGAGATGGAATCTCGGCATTATTTTAATTAATTTGTATCTCTCAAATGACCAGAGAAGACTTCTTGAGGTTCCTTTAGATCTTGGAAATGACATCTCTCGTCTTTTGAAAGCTTTGTTATTGGAGGGAGTACAAGTTGCAGATTGATTGAAAGTAATGTTGGCCCTGAGACCTCCCTGCAGGAGGGAGCAAGGTGGGTGACATACTGAGGAGACAGAGCAGGTCATAGGAGAGTGCAGAGAGCAGAGGAAGCACTGAGGAGACAGGACAGGTGACAGATGAGGAGACAGAGTGGGCTTCTGGGCCAGAGGACAGCAGGGCTGTAGAAACAGAAGAAAGGAGCTACAGGTGAAATTGAAGAGCTCAGGCACCACAGCTAAGGGTGAGGATGAACAGAGAATTATGAGGGCTGGTAAAGGACAGCCAAGCACTAGCCCGAGATTAGAGATCATGAAACAATGATGAAACAGAATCCAGAGCTGCTATCTAAAGTCAAGTTAGGTAGGTGATTACAGTGTCAATATCTCTAGGACTGATCCTGAGGAGACCTCCTACCCTTCCCAAGAGAACAGGAAGGAGGTAATTCTTCGATAAAAATCAGGATCTGGCAACAACACTCAGCTGGCATAGGCCAAGAGTGGGCAGGGATTAGAAGAAACTTTCTAATGTTAATTATCCTAAATTTTAGTGAGTGATTTTAGGTCATGTGAAACATCTTAAATGACACCAAATGGTTTAATCAATACAACATCTTTTTCTCTAATTGTTTGCCATGTGGCATGAACTATTCATGCACTGTAATACTTAAAATCAATTTTGTGTAGGCATTTTTATCCATAAACACACATGGACAATGACTGTAATTGTGCAAAACCACCTGGGACCACGCTGGCTTTTCCTTCAGTTTTGCCATATGCTTACAGATGTAGATGCAAAGTGCACTAACATTTCCAATCTGAGAATCACTGCAGAGGAAAGTTACAGCAAATATACAGAAAACATTAAAACTATTTTAGAGAATCAAGAGTACTGAGAGAGTACATAATGAATGCTACCCTGCGTTCCTGCACCATTTTTGAATTTTTGGATACATGTAATCATCTTTTACTGTGTTGATGGTTGGAAGTCATTAAGGTAGAAAGTTACAAAATCAGCTTCAGGTACTTTGAAATTCCCTCATAGGAAAACAATATAATTTAAATACCTATCAAGAACAGCCATCAACAAGGCTGGTATGTTTGAGCTACACATGAAGAAGCTGAACTCAAAGTAGATACAATGCATAAAGTCCAGCCATCAACAAAGTCTGCCCAACTTTTAATTGGATTAGATATCCTTGTTATATGGCCCCATAGAACTCTCACCTTTCTTCTCTTGATGCTCATCATACTGATAATCTCTTATTTAGTGTACATCTTTTAATGGAGTGTAAGCCCCAGGCTCTGTGTCACAGGTCCGGTGTCCATGTGGTAGTTGGTCAAAGAATATTTGTTGACTGAATGCATATTGCAGTTGGGGCGTGGCTCCACAAAAGGGGAATTGCTGGAACAGGGTCAGCAATGAATATAAAGTAGTTCTCATGCAGCACCCTTTAATTTTGAAGTTTTTATTTGTGGAGGTGACGCTGGAAACCTGATCTCTTAGTTAAAACCCATGCTTTTCCCACTACACAATCTTATTTGCAGATTCTAACCTGAAGGTCAAGATTTGTTTTAATTTTCTCAACTCAGTAAAGTATGATCTTATTGTTGGAGGGTTTCAGTAAATTATACTTTTTTTAATTGAGAAAAGCAAATGATCTACCTTTAAATAAATTTCAGTAAATTGTGCGGCCCAGGTCAAGATGACCGGACTTCCTAACAGACAACAGGACTTGTGCTCTTTAAAACTGTAGAAGATAGGAGAGAGGCTATTCGCCTGGGGAGAAGTCAAGTCCAAGGGGTTAGGGTCAAGTTGAACAGACAAAGGGTGGTGATACCATCTCTCACACAGACACATGGATAATTTACACAGAGCTTGATGTGTCTGGCTCCGATAGTTTTCAGCAAAACATCTTTTTTGACCTGGTTTGTGATTACTTAATTGCTTCATGAAGTCTGGTTTCTCTCACACTTGACAAATGTGAAATCCGTGGGCAAACAGTGGATCACTTAACCCAAACTCTGCCAGCATTATGAAGACTCACAGCGTGTCTTTGGAACATGAGCCATCTGAAAAAACAGTGAGGCTCTACTGTATTACATGTGTCCAGCACTTTTCAGTTATTAGTATCCTTTAATCCTTGCAAAATTCCCATGAACTAGATTCATATGTTCTGAGGGTGCTTACTGAGTATTCTTATATTAATTATAGCAGGGTGGGGTTTGTTTAATACGAGAGATAGTGGAATGAATTTGTCATTTGAGAACATTTAGAAAGAGACTGAAGTCCTGGCTTCCATCCTATTTTGATGTTTTTAGGGGAACAGCTCTTGATAATTTCACCTTTCTGAGCCTCAGTTTCCTTGCATGCATTGAAAAATCATAACCTCTCTGACCACAAGATCAAGTTATTTTGAGATCTGAATAAGTTAACAAATGGGAAACATTTTATAACAGTAAAGTAATATCTTAAAATCAAATACTGTTTTAGTGACTAATAAAATTATGGAGTACATATAATGTGGCGATTCTTATGAATAACAATGACCAGGGATAATGATAACATGAGTGTTATCAAGTATTAATAACTGATTTTTATACAAGGCAGTGAGAGAACTCAGAGGCTCACTCAGTCACCATTCCAAGGCAGCCTCTGTAGCAGGCATCTGTGGCTGCATTTGCTATGGAAGATTTGCCCCAAAAGAGGCAAATCTCACACTGGGGCTCACTTCCTCATGCAGTCCCTGAAGAAGAGAGGCCTTTTCTCAAAACCCTTGATATCCGAGAGAAGCAGTGCTTCCATGAGGGGAAGAGTGAACAAGATTGGATTATGTGGGTCTGTTTCTTCTTCCAAACTCTCCACGGTCCTTGGGAGGGTGGGTGGTAACAGGAAGGGAAGAGAGAATGTGAGTGTGCAGAGAGGCTGGCACTACTGAAAATGATCCCTAACGGAAAGGAGACCCTAGAAATGAGGACCTGCAATTTCCCCCAACAACGTTATTTTAAAAACTCTGCTCTTCTCTTTACATCACAATAATTGTGTTGGGAATTTTGTTTCATGGGCAATTAGAATCCACTGCACCATCAACTTTTGTAACCCTACCCTGGACAAGAGTCTTTCTCCTTCTTTCCCTCCCTTCTCTCCTCTTCCCCTCATTCCCTCTCTTCCTTCCTTTTTGCCTTCTCTTGTCCTTGCTTTCCTTCTTTATTTTTGAAGCCCATTTATATTAATTTGATCCTAGTGACAGTATCAGAAGAGAGGAATTGTAGATGATCTTATCCTCATTTTTATAGGGGAAGAAAACATGGCTCAGAGTTGAATGGTTTGCCTCAGATGCTAGAAAGTGGCCATGGCTGAGCTGGAACTAGACAAACCTTTGACTTTCTGTCTAGGGTCCTTCTCAATAATCATGCTCTTGTGTAGCCCGAGGAGTTTACGGATGCTATAGTTTTAAAGTGAGCCCTTAGAGGAGAAATCATTTCCACTAACATGACCTTGAGCCCTCTGGGTTTGCAGTTAAAGGCACACTGCATCTTTGGACCACAGGATTGCATTCCCAGGGGTTCGATATCTTACCACCAGGAGGGAAACCAGAGCTGAGAAAGGCTTAGGGAATGGAAGATTGCAATAGCTCGTGCCATCCTCGCTCAAAGGAATATACTCCTGGGATAGAATAAAAGGCAAAATCATTTCTACTAGGAGAACAAACACAAGTACTTAAACCAGCTCTAAATAGTTCACATGCATGATCTCACCTAATCTTCATAGGAATTCTAAAATATATACATCTAATTGTCATCAGCTTCTATATCAGAGGATTAAAGCAAACCATGTTAAGCATTTGTCACCTGTCATATAGTAGCACTTAATGGGCTGTGATTTTATATGAGAAAATCTGGATTAATAAAAACAGCTACCGAGCTTGGCTGCTTCCTGTGGAACACACATGCATGCACACGTGCTTAAGTTGTTCCGGGTGTATGTGATGTAAACAAATTTGATGAACCTATAATGTAACTTGACTTTCAGTTCTACTATTTGTGGTTTTAAAGTGCTAGATTTGGGAGGTGTTCATCTCTCTAAAGGTAATTTCTCAATAATTCATACTTCAGGGCCAAGGTGACCTTTTATCTTAGTAACCTCAGTTTCTGTATCACTAAGCCTGGCTCATAATAGACATGCACAAAGTATTTATGCAATGAATTTATGACATATTTTTAATCATTTTTGCAGCATTTTGAAAACATACACAGATACATTTCTTAGACATTTTCATTGCTTTTAAAAAACTCAATTAGAAGGAAAATGATCTCTTTTGGAGCACTTTATTAATCTCTGAAATTATGGTTATATTGGTATCACTCCCTGAACCTGAGTATTTGAGACTAAGTAGAGGAATTATTAATGTCTTAAGAAGAGTCAATGACTGATCATTTAAAATTTCTGAGTCTCAATTTATTTTCTCATCTGTAAAGTAAAAAGGATTAGATGACATTTAACTTACCAGCATTAAGATTTTATGATCTTAGATCATTTAGATATTTGCAAACACTCTGATTTTTGGTACTACAGAGCTCAGCTATCTGGATATCAAATTGACTTTCCCAGTATTTATGTGCATTATTAATGAAGTTGCCGTCTCAGGGGTATGCAAGATAATTTCTGTGTGGCTTCTCTTCCTCAGCGAACTAACACTTGTTCTTCAAAATCCACGACAATGTCACCTCTTCAAGAAGGTTTCTTCTAGTTCTTTCCCTTCAGATGTGTAAGGATACCTTCCAGAATTTTCCAGGCCAAGTAGGTTTCTTGTCATCTTAGGTGACCATTGTACACTAAACATGTTTATATCTTGAATTGGTAATTGTTAGTAACTTGTTTTCTCCATTAGTCTGTGTTCTACCATAGATTCACCATCACCCTGAGGAATAATTCACTCTCAAGATTTACTACCACTATAGTTAGAAAGCCTAAAAAATTACCATTGATCTCCCAAACACACACTGACTACATTACAGTCAAATTTCTTTTTTGCCCCAAGGTTGCTGGGGTTTGTCTTTTAATGGCTTGCTTTGGATTGATTCAAGATAGGGGATCGATGGCACATCTCCAGACTCCCCCTGAAAACTTCTTCCAACAGTTTCTGCTATGAACGTCAGTTACAGCATTTCCCTGAGTCATCCTCATGGTTTTCCAAAGAAATAGTTTTGCAAAAATGTCTATGTTTAAATTCCTGAGTGCCTCTTTACACTGAGTCTGTTGTAAGATGGGAGAGTTTGGAAGCTGGAATAAAACTGTGGCATAAAAGGGAAACAAGATTATTAAATCTACCTTGTGGCAGCGTAGGCTCATTTTGCTCCATGAATAATGGTTAATCATTGTTTGAATCTCAGGCTATTTACTAGATGGTTCTCATAAATCAGGACTGGGAAGTGAAAATATTTATCATGGGCTAACATCATGTGATTTTAATATAACCAAATATTTTAATAAGATTCAGGATTCAGAGACACAAAGATTTTACATTATGGCAGATTTTAAGATGCTAAGAGAAAAACCTACAGATTTTTGAAGTCAAGCACTACCCTTTAAAAACTGAACTCAAATGACGTTTATACTCACTCTCCCCAGTCTGCCTCCTCCACCTCTGTACAGGAGATGAGATGAGATTTATAGTATCTGGGTCATTTTCTTGACTACTTTTTCATATTGTACCAGCTATTAAATATGATTTACGAGAGTAAGGAATACGTTCGAGTTGCGAACACATTTACAGCAAGCAGGTGGGTCAAATAGAGGTAGTGGCCTGATGCGGAGAGAGAAGACCTGGTTAGTGAGGGTATGGTAGCAGTGTAGGGTAACTGGTACAGGATAGTCATCTTCAACAGGCACCTTTGGGAACCAGCACTAGTCCTGGGGGAGCGAGGGAACATCTTGGATTTAGGTGAGACCTAAACTTGTTCTTAAATTTGAACAAGACTTTGTGAGCTTGGGAACGGTTGAGAAGGAAGTAGATGGTTGAACTGGTGGTTGAGTCTCCCTTCCCTGACATCGCTTATTCTCACGTTGGAAGTGTACTTCTAGAATTTGGAAACTATTTTTGTATTCATGAAATGTAAGGTATGAGGAGAATAGAATTTACACACTCAACCACAGCCTAACTGCTGTCCTTCCAGTACAGAAATTCTGCAGCAGTCCCTGCACGAGGAGAAAAGTGACTTGGACAAGCTAATTGAATGACTTCCAAAGCTGATAGGCTGGAAGCAGGGATACTTCACTTCTTAATTATTATCTTGTTATGGTTTGTGTGCAGATGTCCCTTCAAAGCCTCCTGCCCTTTACATGGGGCTTTTTTGGAGGCAGCTGAATCTAGCATTTGTGGTTGATTCACAGTGCAATGCTAGGCTTACGGGTGCTGGATTAAGGGAGCATAATTGCTGGTATCAGTCCACTGATTGGATTGGCACCCTAATTCCAGAAGTCTGGGTAAGACAAAATGGGAAAAAAGATGTTTGTTTCTTCTTTTTTGGTCTTGTCACTTTTGCTGTCTTCCTCGGCCATGAACAGTTGCCTCTCAGTCATGCCACCCTTCCTTGGAGCCAGCTGATTATAGACTGAAAACTCCACAAACTGTGAGTGAAATAACCCTTTTCCCACTTAACTTGAGGTGTCAGGTATTTTGTCTCAGCAAGGAAATAAAAGTAACTAAGATGTATCTCAACAATTATAAAGGAAAATGGATCTTCAGATCTTCACCATGCTACCAATCTTCCCTCTACGTAAGTCACTTCTTGGCTTCTGAGATGTTGAAGCCACGTGGTAGGTACATTTGATCCTGCACTTCACCCTCTGGTCTACCAGAGCAATCCATTTCAGGGTTGTGACTAAATGCCCATAACCTGTGCACATACAAATTCTACACAAAGTTTTGAAAAGCTCAGCTATGAAAGGGAGGAGTGACAATGGGTCCTTCATAGATAAGATGAGTGAGGTTGAGACATGTTTTTTAAAGGATGGGATAGATCAGAACATATTCAAGTGCTGGTGATAAAGGATCTGGTAGATGAGATTAGGGAGAAAATAGACCATTGATGGTGGAAAGTCTTGTGGGAAGAAGGGAGGAAAGGAGATCCGGAGTGTTAGAGGAGGAAGTGGCTCTGAGTGAGAGAAGCTACTTGTCTGTTACTGCAGGAGTAGAGCTGGAGAGGGCTGCTTGCAGGGGATCTGCAGCTTTGTAGCAGAGAAGCTGAGGCCATTCTTATGGCTTTTGTCTTTTCTGAGAAGCCCAGTGCCAGGGCACCTGCTAATACTGAGCTGGGAGAAAAGGTAGAGCGTGAAGTTCTAAAGAGAATAGGGGTGCTGTGAAATAATCATGAAAAGTTGGAGAAAACATCAGCCAGTGAAACATACATTTTCAAAGTCCAGTTGGCACTGACAATTATTAATTAGAGTTACAGATTGTCCTTATATGCTCACTGTGCTTGATAACGTGTTTGTCCTTCAAAGTCTACTTCCCCACTCTCCAGAGGCTGATTGTCGGCTCTGTCAGTTGTCTTCTTTGCTCCCTGGAAAGTTTTATCAGTGGGAAGGATCGTCTTGAGACTATGGGAGGTGGGAATAAGAAGGCTGCAGTTTGTATTCCATTGACCTCTTTATTGGGAGCAGCTCCATAGGCGCCGTGTGAGTCCAGCCGTGTCGTAAACAGGGGTATCATTGTGTTCGGGTAACTGTTCCTCCACTCTCCACTTCCAGGGCTAGGAGGAATACAGGCCTTAATCTTGATACTGCACAATCCTTTGTGGATTTCTCAGTGCACTGCTCATATCCTTGTGACCAGTACTTTTATCAAATTTGACCAGTTTTGATTTTGCTGTGTGGCTTTAACTGGGATATTGATTGATAATGTTGTGATATCTTTCTCTTCAGTAATTCTCAGTTGGTCATGGACAGATAAAAAGTTCAAGGATAAGATTTTTATAGTCAAGGAAAAAGAAACAGACAAAGAGGGAGGGAATTTGGAATGTTATTTTATCTAAGAGCAACTGGAATACTGGGTCATAAAAACTACTTAGGATGAGAGAGGAATGAGAAATGGTCATTGGTTTAAGGCAATGGGTCCAGTTTATCATCAGTTTTAATACTGAAAACTAAGGGTCAAATGAGGAGGTGCCTAGCAAGAGGGAGAAGTTGGGATCAAAAAAAAAAAAGTGCTAAGATAGAGACTTCCTAAGTAGCAGGTGTCAGGTGACAACTTTCTACTGGGGAGCAATGGAGAATGGATCCAAACACAGATTCACATGGGACTTCAAGGAGCTGAGAAGTCAAGTTGTTGTCTAATTCATTTAAATGGTTAGGGAAGGCATGAACAATGAAGAAAGCAATTGGAATCCAAAGTAAGATACTGTATTACGTGTCAACTTCCTTGGTGAAGGAGATGGAATATGTAGGAAGCCTATAGAAGGCAGCAAATAGTGAATAGGAGTGGTCAAGGCAAATTTCTTGAACCTTAAGAAAACAGGGACTTTTGAAAGGCCACAAGAACTACCAGGAGGGATAAAGAATGGCATATGCACCTGCTTCACACTTGTTTGGGGGGGGGGGGAAAGCACTTGAAAGAACTGTAGGAAAACTGATGTCCTCTGAGGAGAGTCAGGTTTCTGTCCAGAGAAGAAGGTCATAGAGGATACGAAGCAGCCTTCACAGGGCCTTTCCAAGGGGAGATTTACCTCATCCTGAATCTGATTTTACCACTTCCACTTGGAGAAACTATGTCACTATGGAAGGTCTCATTTTACTTAGTTTAAAATGAAGATTCAAAGTCTGTATCAGGGGATTTTCAGTTTTATATGAGAGTAGAATATGTAAAAATACTTTACAAGCTGTGCTCTAAAGTCCAGTACACTGGTGGACACCACTGGCTTAGCTGTCTCACTTCAGGCTTTGGGCTTTGTTTTGGTACTGGGAATTGAACTCAGGACCTCACGCTTGCCAGACAGGTGCTGTGCCACTGAGCTATATCCCCAACTCTCAGTCTTCAGCTCTTTCTTTCATCATTTTGTCACTTAGTGTCTCAGTTTCCTGATTTGTTAAGTTCAGGCAGTGCCATACTTACTTTGCATGGTGGCTGATTGAGTAAATGAGACAATAGATACAAAGGGGATCTAACTATGTGGCATGGATTGAGCATGCAACATGTGTAACTATTGTTCCAATCACTTTCAGGTATGACTATTGTTATTACTGAAGTGTGTATTGAGGAACATCTGTAATCACAGAAGGTCTAAGCAGTGTGAGGCTTTGTAAATAACCCAGTCAAAATTGTCATTTTTTTATAGACAGAGAGAAAAACTAAAAATTAGCTTGCCTAAGTTCACACAGCTGGTCTGTGGCTAAGTTGAGTCTAGGCACTGAGGTTATGAATTACTGTATTTTATATAAACTGGAAAGTTAGATTTTGAAATATACTCAGAGAATTGAGGTTTCTGTTCATGTCTGGTTGGCAGTGCAAATGACAAGTCCCATAATTGTTACATGACCCTACTGAAACCAGAACATAGGCCAAGAGACTTAGAAAAGGCCACATGTCAACAACTTCCTACTTTTCTCTATTCCAAGATAAAGTATTTCACATTATAGATCACCCTGGAAAGGCCATCTGTCTAAAATTGCTTAGGCTTGGGAAAGAGGCTTTCAGGCCAAATGTATTACTCTTGCTCCACTTGAACTTTATTTTTTTCTCTCCTCATGAGATCTGAAACTCAGTGATCTTTGTCACAGTTCATGATCCAAAGAAAATTTGAAAATACTTACCATATAATGTCCAAAGAGAAAAACTTGTAAGTGAAGTGTTTCCTATTTTTTCAAATTCTGGGAAGACTACAAACGAGAAAGTTGTGTCATCTTCAGTAGAGATGAGGATGGAAATGATTTTGTTTGTGCCCCTGTAGAGGTCACGGCCTGTGGGGTGGAAGCTGCTAGCTCTGATGGCTGCCAATTTCCTTGTTCATCATAATAAGTGGTACATGGTAGTTCTTTATAATTTGTCTATCTACCTCTGTAGCTCCGGCTACTTATAGGTAGATTAGTGATAGGTGCTAGGGATAGAAAGGCCCCTCATATCCTCTCCTGTGGGGATTTACACTCCTGTAAGGGTCAAAATACCAGTCAGTCCCTGCTGGCTCTTTGAAATATGTAGGATAGCAGTCATTCTCTTTAAGACCCAAGAAGCAGAAAAATCTGATGACAAAAAATGAGAAGCATGTCATGTGTTAAATCACTGAAATTCTGAGATTCTTTATTGCTGTAGTTAGAATACTACTAGGTGGAAGAAATTTGTGACACCTAATAAACTTGGATATTTCTATTTATAACCCAACAATTCAGTTTCTAAGCATCCACTGTATAATTCTAGATCTTTATATGCTTGCATATAAATGATATAAAAAGTGGAAACTTTAATCAATGGAATCAAAGGATATAGGTGGACTACTTTGCATCAATCAAAATACATGAAATAAAGGCATATGTATCAATATAGAAAAGTACAAGGAATTATAATATTGAATGAGAATAGTTATAGAAAGTTATATGAGTACTAACTTATTTTAAGATTATTTTAAAATATGAAGAATAAATATGTCAGAATGCTAAAATTTCTAAAAATTAAAATGATGAATACATGCTACCACTTGAAATATTATGCAACAGCTAAAAAAATGTACAAAACAAATCCATTCTCAACACTAATCTGCACTTGTCCCCATGTACACTATTAGTTAAGGACAGCTATTAACTTTGGATCAATTTTTATTCACTTTGCTTCCTTAGTTATTGTTAAGGTTCGTATCTGGATGTCCCTCCAAGGCCTCATGTGGTCATGGGAGGCAGGGTTTTTGGAGGTGACTGGATCTAGAGTTTGTGATTGGTTCATTGTCTAGTGCTGGGATTTGGTGGTGTGACTGCTATACCTGCCCTAGGGCAGGTCGCCTGCATACGGTATGAGGGAGGGAAAAGAACTGCTCCTCCACACTTTGGCTCTTGTTGCTTTTGCTCTTTTCTTTGGCCATAAACTGTTGCCCTCAGCCTGCCTTGGAGCCAATGGATTAATGCTGCCCTCCCTTAATTTTAGGCATTGGGTCTCAGTAATGAGAAAGAAGTAACCAAGACAGTTATGATTCTAACAATTTTCACTAGTAGAGAGGAGTTTAGTTCTGACTGGGGTCAGACAGATTTTTGACTGAGGCCCAAAATAATAATTTTTAACATATCTGAAGACCTTCTTAACCCCTAATGGTTTTGATTATTTTAACATCCCACAGAGCTGGTTGAAAATTAAATACTGATAGACACTGGCACATAAGTGCTATGTATTTATATAATGCACTTGCATAGTGTGTGACATGCCTGTTCAGTGTAACATAATACAATTTAAGGCATATCATTGTTTTCTCCTAAATGTATAATAGAAGTATTTTATATTATTATTTTTTTTTGTTTTGAGGGTCAAATACAGTTGTGCTAAGTATATTTTATCCAATTTGATTAAATGTTTTAGGTACTTTTCCCCCAAACATTTATGATTATAAATTTCTCCTTAAAGAATATTTTTATGCTAGTCTTTTATCCAGTTTATCTATATTAATTATTTAAATTAGAATTAATGGATCAAATGTCACTCATATTTTAAAGTGTCTGGTACACATTTCAAATTCCTCCATAACAGTTTTGGATCTCTTACAAGCTGTGTGACCTGAAGTCAATTATTTAATATCCTCAGCCCTCAGGCACTTTTCTCTTAGTCTTACAGAGGCACTTAAAATAGCAGCTTTGTCCCAAGGTGGGCTTGAGATTAAAATGAGACAGCAAGTGCACAGAACATATGAGAACTCATAAGATGCAATTAGTCCTTAATCAATGTTAAATCTTTTCTGAATACTTTTCTCTGAATAACAGAGGGTGTATTAAATCATTCTCTACTAGTTTAATAGAAAAAATTAACTAAATTCTAATTTTAACTTGTATTTCTCTGATTGGAAAAGACTTTGAGTATATTTGCATTACTGGGAACTGGAATTATTTCATACAAATCTTGTAAATATTTAATGTATGTCTAGTCTCCTACTGAGTCCTTAGCATTTTTCTTGATTGTCTTTTACCTGATTTTTATATATGATTGTATTAGATGCATTAATGGAAGTTCTTTCCCCCAGACTCGATTTTAGGCTCATTTCAAATCTAAAATAATTTCAAATATATATATATATATGTATGTGTATATATATATATATATATGAACAAATTACATGTTTAAATGCAGTTACATTCTGGTTTGCAAAAGCTTTCTAGTTTCCAAGCCCTTCCAGACCACTTTTCTTTCTATCTTCTTGTCAGTTAGGTATTTCCTTCTATAGTCTATCACCTTATCTAATTATCTTCATTAATTGACCTTGTCATTCTCTGAAGGGGAATAGAAGGCCTCTACTTACTACACTGTACATTCAATGTATGAGCCTCCTCCAGATTCCGTCCTTTTATTTATTGTTTCACTGCCTGCCTTCACAAAGATGTGCCTAATTCACACTGGCTTGTAGCACAAAGGTGGCTGATACCCAGGATCATGTAACAGGCTCATTACGGCTGCACTATAGGCTTGTCAAATCATTGTAGAAGCCTCAACGTCAATTCACAAGGTTCAGTGTGAGGGAGATCAATATTAGGATCACAGGGTGAATGAATCTAAAAGTAGAAGTGTAGGAGGCTCTGGAATATACATTTTCTATTGCTGCTGTAAAAATTCCCACTAGCGCAATAACTTAAACCAATATGAAGCCATCATTTCACATTTCTGTTTGTCACTGGGATAAAAACAAAGGTAAAGATTGTGGTGCAAAATAGTGGTATTTTATCCTAAATTCTTCTGGGAGACCAATATCCAGAGATTGAATGGAAGAAACCAAACATTGGTTCCATATTTGGACAAAGATATATTTTTAAAAATCCTTAATGTTTATCCAAGTTCACTATTGGTGAAATAATATTGGTGTGTTCCATATACAACCTACAGTGTGTTGTATGGGGAGCCCGCTAGTTTTCCAATCTTCTGGGCCAGTATATGGTGAAGGATAAGGGACACTGGACAAAGTACAGTGGTGTATATGGGTCTGGGAAGATTGGAGTTCTTGGGATAAGACACAGACTTTACTGAATTTCCCACTCTTTGTTGGGTATATGATATGGGTGAGGGTGGCGCATGCAGAGAAGTGCCCAGAATAACAGAGACAAACTGCATAACGTTAAAGCAAGGCCTTATTAAAACAGATCAAAGACTTTCCAAGCAGTAAATCTTTCCTTAACGAAAAACCATTTTATGACTAAGGTTGCAGCTGTTGTCTTCTACCCCTGAGTGAAATTCAGTGTCTTCAGTTGCATTGCTATCTTGCCTGCAGAGATGTCACAGTACAGGCCATTACAGGCCTGTACCATGACTATTGGCATGGGGAGTTTGTTTCTGAATGCCAGCCACTGGCTCATCAGGGGAGTCACTTAGGTCTGGGATAGACTCGTAAGTTATTATAGAGGAACCTGGCAGGCTTGTGAGAGAGATAGCAACACCTTTCCCCACCCGGAGGACCTCAACAGGCCATGAGACACTTGGAGACACCTACCCCTACCTGGAGGACATTGCAGGGCTGTCAAGGGTGCAGGTGAACATTCCTTCCACCCAGAGGACCACAGGAAGGCCTGCAAGACCCCCAGTGACACAGTAGAGCCCTGTCTAGGATGCACCATGGACATGTGGGTCTAGCAGCCTGGAAAAGTCTGGAGCACAGTGACAGTGAAAACTAAAGTTTGGTTCATATCAATGCTCCTAGGCTAGTCAGGCTGGAAAGAATCTAGGACTCACTAAACTGGTCCTGCCAGGAGGAATTCAGGTGGCTGACCTCTCCTCTACACTGTGGGACCTGGCAACTGGGGGAAAAGCCAGCCACACTGTGGGACCCTGACTAAGATGCAAATGATAGCTAGGAAAACTAATGAGATTGAAAAGACTGAAATATGAACCAAGAGGTAAAAGTGACAAGATGAAAAAGCAAAATGCAATCTCAGATCTCCAGCCCATTCAGAACAAGTATAGAAGACACTGACGGAGAAGACATTGGAAGATACACAACTGAAATGTCTTAAAAGATAGAAAACAAAGTAAAGAAACAAATCCATGAGGTGATGGAGGAAATCAGAAAGAAAAATAATCTCTCAAGTAAAGAAAGAAATGACAATGTTAATGAAGAAATTTGTTAGCATAGCTAGAGAAGGCATGGATAAAAAATTGCAGGCTAATAGGAAAAGGATGGAAACTTTGAATGAACAGTATAAGAGAAAATGGACTACAGGAAACAGATTCAAAGAAATATTCAGGAAATTAAAAATTTTATTGAAAGCTGGCAAAACTGCTTGAATGAAACTAAAAATAGACTTTCAGACTTTGAAGACAGAATCACAGCTAGAGATCATGAAAGGAAAAATCTCATAAAAATAACAAGGGACCATGAAATAACAATTCAACAGCTCTAAGATGATGCAAGGAAAAACAATATAAGATTGATAGGTATCAATGAAAAAGCAGGAGTCTACACAAATGACAGTAAAACTAATTGCAGAAGTAATAACAGAAAATTTCCCAAGCATGAAAAATAGAATCTGACATACAGAGAGGTGAGGCATATAGGACTCCAAACAGTCATAACCAAAATAAACCTACATCCAGACATATAATAATCAAGATCCCAGAAATTCATCACAAAAAGACATTATTAAAAACTTTTAAAGAAAAAAAACAGATTACCTGTAAAGGAAAGCCTATTAGAATCATGGCTGACTTCTCAACACAAACACTTGAGTCAAGAAGAGGTTGAAGTATTTCAAGCCCTAAAAGAAAACAACTTCTGACTCAGATTGATATACACTGCAAAACTATCTTTCAAAATTAATGCAGAAATAAAATACTTCCATGACAAAGAATAACTAGAGAAATTCATTCCACCAAACCAATCCTAAAAATAGCACTGAAAGACATGTCTAGGTAGAGATAGAAATGACCAGAGTTCCCAGAACAACAACAGAAAGAAACTAGAAAGTAGGGCAAGGAATTAAACTGTGGAAAAAAGCAGGGAACCAACAACAGGAAAATAACATGACAAAGATAAGCCAATTCATGTCAGTTATAACCATCAATGTAAATGGCCTCAATTCACTAATCAAAAGAGACAGATTGGCAGAATGGATCAAGAAACAATGTTCAACAATATGTTGTAAAAAAGAAACACATTTAACTCAAAAAGAAGCTCATAGATTGAAAGCTAAAGGAAGCAAAACAATAATACTCCATGCCAGAGGAAGCCTCCAAAAAATCAGATGTAGCTATTCTGTTTGCAGACAATGTGAACTTCAAAGCAAAAGAGATGAAAAGGTCACTGCACGCTTGTAAGGGGAAACATTCAACGGGAAGAGTGCACAATCATAAATATATATATTCCAAATACAGAAACATTCAACTACATAAGAAAATATTAATAGACACGAAAAATCAAATAAGCAATAACAAAATTGTAGTGGTGGCCCATAATACCCCACTGTCAAAAAGAGATAGATCAACCAGACAAAAAGTCAGCAAAGAAATAACAGAACTAAATCAAATATGTGAACCAGTGGACTAAATAGATGTTTACCGAGTGTTCCACCCAACAACATCAGAATATACATTCTTATGAGCTGCACATGTATCATTCTCTAAAATAGACCATATATAAACCCATAGAACAAGCCTAAATAAATGCTGAGAAATTGAAATGATTCCATACATATTATCTGACCATAGTGTATTGAAATTGGAAATCAGTGGCAAAAGAAACTGCAAAAACTCCATAAATACATGGAAATTAAATAAGATGCTCCTGGACAATCAGAGAGTCACAGACGAAATTAAAGGAGAATTTAAACAATTTCTGAAATCAAATGAAAATGTAGATACATCATAGCAGAACCTGTGGATGCAGTGAAAGCAGTCCTAAGAGGGAAATGCATAGCAGTGAATTCTCACATCAGGAAAACAGAATGAGCATAAACAAACAAACGAATGCTGCACCTCAAGCTTCTAGAAAAAGAAGAGCAAGTCAAGCCCAAAGATCATAGAATGGACGAAACTGTAAAAATCAGAGCAGAAATTAATGCATTTGAGACTAATAAAACAATACTAGGAATTAATGAATCAAAGAGCTGATTCTTTGAAAGAACAAACACAGTTGATAAAACCATAGCCAACTTTATCAATAAAAGGAAAGAAAAAAGCTTTAATTCATGAAGTGATCTATGAAAAGAATGAAATCATTACAGATCCTGTGGAAATTCAGAAGATCATCAATACCTCCTTGGAAAATCTTTACTCACATAAGACAGGAAACACAGAAGAAATGGACAGCTTCCTACAAGGCTATGAATTACCAAAGCTGAATGAAGAAAATATAAAAATTTTGTATAATCCACTGTCAGTTTATGAAATTGAAAACATAATTAAAAACTCACCAACAAAGTAAAGCACAGGTCCTGATGAATGAATGAATTCTATAAGAAATGAATGAATTCTATAAGAAATTTAGAGATGATTTTATATCAACACTCCTGAAACTCCAAAGAAATTGAAAGGGAAGCAATTTTCCCTAACTCATTCCTGGATTACTCTGATACCCAAACCAGAAAATAACACAAGCAAAAAAGAACTACAGGCCAGTCTCCCTAATGATCATAGATACAAAAATCCTCAATAAAATACAAACAAAAGGTAACAAATCATCAAGAAGACTATACACCACAACCAAGTGGCATCTATCTCAGAATGCAGGAATGGGTCATCCATAGGCAGATCAACAAACAAAATATAGCACTTCAGCAGAGTCAAAGACAAAAATCACATAATCATCTCAATAGATGCAGAAAAAACTTGATTAAGTCCATCTTCATTTGTGATAAAATCAGAATAGATGATCTCTAGCTCAATCTGATAAAAGTCACCTGTAACAAACCAACAGGCAACATCACGCTAAGTGGACAAAAGCTGAATGCTTTTACTCTAAAATCAAGAACAAGATGAGGATGTCCACTATCACCACTCCTGTCCAATATAATTTTGGAAACATTAGCCAGAGTGATTAGACAAGAGAGAGAAATAAACGGAATAAGGATAGGAAAGGAAGAAGTTAAATTATTATTTGCAGATGACATGATACTCTACACAGAAAATTTCAAAAACCCTACCAAAAGTCTGCTAGAGCTAAAAAGCTAAAAAGTGTAGCTGGATAAATTCAACAAACAAATATCAATGGCATTCTTGTAAACAAACAACAAATCCATTGAGAGAAAAATTATGGAAGTAACACCTTTCACAATAGCATCCCCCAAAGTAAAATACTTAGGAATCTAACAAAGGCTGTAAAGGATCTATAGGTAGAGGGCTGGGGGTTAGCTCAGTGGCATAAGTGCCTGCCTGGCGAGTGTGAGGTCATGAGTTCAATCCTTGGTACCAAAAAACAAACAAACAAACAAACAAAACAAAACAAAAAACCAAAACAAAATCTATATGTATAAAACTCTATTAAAAAGAATACTATAGTACTCTGGAAAAGGAGATTGAAGAGGATATCAGAAAATGGAAAGAAAGCCCTTGCTTTTGGGTAGGAAGAACGAACATTGTAAAAATACCCATACTCCCAAAACTGTTATGCAGATTTAGTATAATTCCAATTAAAATAGCATTAGCCTACCTCATAGATCTGCAGAACACACTCCTAAAATTAATTTGGAAACTGAAGGGACTGAGAATAGCAAAGACAATCCTGGGAAACAAAGGCAAGGCAGGAAGCATTACAATTCCTGACTTAAAATTAAACTACAAAGCTACTGTGATAAAATCGGTATAGTACTGGCCAAAAAACATACCTGAGGATCAGTGGAACAGATTAGAAGATGCAGACATAACTACAAAGACACTCAGCTACCTTATCTTTGACAAAGGGGCCAAACATGTTCACTGGAAGGACAGCCTTTTTAATAAACGGTGCTGGATAAATTGATTTCCCACATGCCAAAGACTAAAGCTAGACCCATGTCTATCATCATGCTCTAAATTAAAGTCTGAATGGATCAAAGATCTAATTATTAAAACAAAAAATAAAGCTCCTGGAATACAAGTTAGGTAGAAATCTTGAAGATCTAGGGATAGGCAGAGAGTTTATGCAAAACTGCAAAGAAAGTACTTCAAAGAATCAACAATTGAAATCTTATTTTATTAAAAAGTTTTTGCACAACAAAAGAAACCACCAATGGAGTGAAAAGAAAACCCACAAATTGGGAAAATATTTTAGGCAATTGTCTCTCAGACAAAGAACTTTTATTTAGACATAAAAAGAACTGAAAAAACTAGCTCCCCCAAAATTTAAAGACCCAATTAAAAAATGTGTGTCTCTGATGAATATGTACTTCTCGTGAAGAAATACAAATGGCAAATAAGTATATGAAGAAATGTTCAATATGACTGGTCATTTGAAAAATGCAACTTAAAACACTGAGATTTCATCTTACCCCACAAAGAATGGCCATCATCAAGAAATCCATCAATAACAAATGCTGGCAGGGCTGTGGGCAAACAGGTACCCTTCCCAATTGTTGGTGGGAATGTAGACTGGTACAATCACAGTGGAAATGTGTATGGAGATTTCTCAAAATACAGGAATTAGAAGTCCCATTCAACCCAGCTGTTTGCCTTCTGGATAGTTTTCCAGAAGAATTGAAAACATCATGCCACAGCGATATATGTGCACCCATGTTTATAGCAGCATAATATGTAATAGACAAATCTCAGAAACTGCCCACATGCATGTCAGCTGAAGAATGGATAACAAATAGATGTGGTATTTTTATACAATGGAGTAGTATTCTACTATAAAGAAGGATAAATTTGAGGCTTTTATAGGTAAATAGCTGCAACACTCGTAAGTGAAATAAATCAGTCTGAGATGTGTAAACATCATATTGTCTCCATAGTGTAAAAAGCTGAGTGAGATTCAAAATGTACAATAGCTATTGTGGATATGAAAAGTGAAGAAACTGCTCAAAAGACAAGAACAACTGGGGTGGGGGAAAGGAGATAAAAAGAAGGGAAAAAATCTGTCTGTCTGCCTGCCTGTCTGCCTGCCTGGCTGTCTCTAAATAATTGATAGGCACTGTTTGTGTTTTCATTGTTTCATCTTCTTCATGCCTATATCTTATAATCTGAGCAACTACTTGGAAGGTAACAATATGCAACATATTAACCATTGTTAATCCCCTATTATTTTTTTGAAATTCTATATCAATGCTTATATTCTTTTTTTGTTTTAAAATTTAAAAAAATTTACTATTGAAAGCCAATTGATGAATTCTAAAGCCTGCACAGTACTACTTGAAAGTGGTCTCTTTTAGTGTTATATACTAATATATTTACCTTAAAATATAGCATTACTTATACATTTGAGAGTGGATATTTATTTGCACATACAAAAATCTTTTGTTAGCTTAACAAAGTGTAGATTAAAATCTTTCTCAGTATGTAAATATCATCACCGCCATTGTCATTTTATCACCCTCTAATGCCACCATGACCTGCCAAGAATTACGAAGCATGCTTTTCTTGTATTGTCTCACTTGCCCCTATTTAGAGTCTACGAGGTGGTCAGTAGATGCTAGCACCCCAAAGGAGCAGATAGACTAAATTTTCAGTCATGCAAGTAGCCACTGGGATAATCAGCTTTAAAATTTGTTTTTAATTTAAAGAAAAAAAAATGAAACAGAGGGTAGAAATAATACAAAATTTCAAAAACAAAACAAAACCAAAAATAATAACCAGTAAGAAATCACTAGTTGATAATTACATATTTTCCTCTTAGAAGTAGTTGTGCAAGTTACAAAAGTAAAACATACAAAGTGGACATTCAAACAGTGAGACTGCAACCAGTTCTGTTGCTTAACAGACAGTATGTTACTCACTTAAACATACATGCAGTTATATCCTTTAGAATACTTTCTTTTCCTTTCCTTTTTCTTTACAATAACTATAATCCATTCTTGTAAATTGTTTAGAAGTTCTACACATGTATAAGTCTCTACAAGCATACCTAGCCTTTCTGTATTAGAGGGAAAAACAAATCAAAACAAGTCAACAATACAAATTCCTAGAGAAACATGAAAAGGACATCTGAAACCACAATACTAGGTGATCTACATAGTTACATCATAGTAACTATGATGTCTCTTGTGATTTTCAATAAAATTGTCTATATCATCAGACATAGCATAATTAAACTTAGCAGTATGTAACACTATTAATAAAATCCAAACGTTGGAGACATTATAGGACTTCAAAGGCAGTTAACAATCAAACCAGAATGGGTATCCTATTGAATCTTGTCATCTTCAGAGTAGTTGCCTCTGCTCTCAGACTTGATACTCTCAACCATACCAGATTTGAATAAAATCAGTCAAGACAAAACAATGATATAACCAAACTTCTCTGTATTAGCTCTGCCATACTATTTTTCTGTTGTTATTTGTTTACTTTTCTCCTTCATTCCACTGTCTGCCCCTTTCTTTGAGGCCTTTCTGCCATTGTTCCTGGAACCCTGGTGATTTTCTTCTCTCTCTAGAATGTCCTTCAATATCCTTGTAGGGTTGGATTGGTGGTCATGAACTCCCCCAGCTCCTCTTTGTCGTGGAAATATCTTGTCTCTCCATTAATTTTGAGAGACAGTTTTGTAAGGTACATCATTCTGGGTTGGAGGTTATTTTCTTTCAGGGCTTGTAAGATTTCACTCCAAGCTCTTCTTGATTTGATGGTTTGCATTGAGAAGTCCGCTGTGATTTTGATGAGTTTTCCTTTATAGGTAATCTGTTTCTTTTCTCTGACTGCTTTTAATATTCTGTTCTTGTGATGGATTTCTGGGATCCTGATTATTATATGTCTGGGTGTAAATCTGTTTTGGTGGTAGCTGGCTGGAGTCCTGTATGCTTCAAATATTTGAACATCACATCTGTTTCCTATGTTTGGGAAATTTTCCTTAATTATTTCTGTGAATAGTCTTTTTATTTCATTTGTATTTGTCCCTGCATCTTCATTCACATTTTTTATTCTTAGGTTATAAATCCTCTTGTCATCTTTTAGCCTTTGTATCATTACTTCCTGGTTCCTTGTTATTTTTAAGAGATCCTTCCTGTCACAATCATACACTGCAAATCTATCTTCAAGTTTTGAAAGTCTGTCTTTAGTTTCTGTTAAGTTTTTCCAGCTTTCAATGGAGTTTTTAATTTCCTGATATTCTCTTTGGATCTGTTTCATGCATTCTAGATTTTGTTTATATTCTTCATCAAAGGCTTCTCTCCTTTCTCTGGATTCCTCCATTCTTCCATTTGTGTCTTCTTAAGGATTACCAGCATTTCTTCTATTAATCTTATATCTTGCTTCACCTGAGTTAGAATTTCAGATTTAAATTCGTTGATGAGGTCACAGAAGTATCACTGTATTTTAGATGAGGCCATGTCTGGTATTGCATGTTTGCTACCCTCAACCTTCTGCCTTTACCTCTTCTGGACTCACTTTCCCTGGTTTGGCGGTTGGAGGTCTTTTGCTGTTTCCCTGACTTGTCATGTTTCTGGTTTCTTTCAGTCGGGTGAGTGGTGGAAGTCTCCGGGCCTTTTGTATTGCTTGCAGTTTTTCTGTAGCACACTGGCTAGGGAAGTGCTGCCCCCGCCAGACCCTAGAATCAAATTTTTGACTGTATTGGGCACCCTCTAGGCTCACCATTTCCACATAAATATGACAGCCTACTTATCCAGGCCTTGATTCCTGGTCATTGATTCAGTTTCCAATGGGACTGTATTACAAATAAGTGAACTAATTCAGTACTTTGATCAACACTTTTCTGCCATACTGTCTGCTTGTTTTTTCTTCCCATCTACTTTCTGACTGCTGCTCCAGCAAATTCCCAACAATTTAGTGACTAGTTCTTAAAGTTTAACTCCTTTCTAGGGCTTTTGCGCCTATATCCTTTTGGCTGGAAACACCTGCTCCACGTAATACACAGTTTGATCCTTCATCCCCTTCATGTCTTTGGTCAAATATGGCCTGCATTAGGAGGCCCCTCCTGACCTCCTATTTCATTCTCTGTCTTCTGGTTCTGACTTCCTTCTTTCTACAGCCTATCGGTAGTTGGTGTCACAGAGTCCCTAATCTGAAAATACAAATTCCCAAGTGCTACAAAATCTGAAACTTTGAACATGTATTATGCATGTAATACTTCATTTTGTATTTGTTGCTTTTCCTAGAAATTAATTTCCACATTTTTAGTACTTTGGAACACATTTGCACAATAAAAGATGACATTTAATGAATGAACAGATAGTGGAAATGTTTTCCACATGTTAGGATTTTTGCTACAAGTACTTTGAGTCACTGCATTAATAGTAATGGGCAATATAAGGCCTTCAACACATTTTGTACAACTGTTTTCCAAAAGAGTTCCTGCTGGTTGAAATTTCTATCAGCAATACAGGTAATCACCACTTTTTCTACCCTCTGGACTGACTGAATCTGACTCAGATATGATAATCAAGATTCTACATCCTGAGTAAGCGAAATCTGATACACATCCGCTTCCTACCAAAATCTGTCCTAGTGGGACTACCGAGTTTTTCTCTGTAGTATGTGACAAGTTACACCCTGTGATTCTTACACTTTTTCTTTTCTCCTCCTGCCCTGTCCAGGAATGAAATGCTGGGCTTTCTAATTAGTCATAGGGAAGAGCTTACAGTGAAATTGTAATTATTGAATATACTGTGTTACTAGTTTAAAACAGAAATTTTGGGGTCAGGCAGGGCAGGATTCAAGCCCTTCCCTCCTGGAACTCTCTGGGCCTGGTGTTCTGTGCTTGAAACTGGTCCCCTAGCACCCACCACTTTACTTGATTGGTTTGAGGAGTAGCTGCAGTAAAAAGTGACATTTCTGTTATAATGGTGGGTTCATGGAAACCTACAATTTACCTAAAAATAAAGTAACAGACACCCACTCCAAAAAAACTCCTGAGTAATATCTTCATGCCCAGCTAGTTGTCTCATGGTGTCACAGATGAGCAGATGGGGTGATCTTTCTCTGTTGTGAACAGGTAGAAAGGGCAGGAGGCCAGTGATGTAACTGTCCCGATCACTGCCCTAGAGAGGGAAGAACGTTGAAACGGTGACCACTGGATGGGAAGTGGGAAGTCAGTGAGCCCTGACATCTAAAAAAGGTCTCAAGAAGGACAGAAAGAGGAAGTGGAGTTTTTGCTCTGGTGCTGAGTAGTAAGTCTAAATACAGTCCCATTCCAGGAAAGCGCTTTACAGGAAGGGAACTTCTCGCAATCCATGCCCCCAGAATATTTCAGCAGCCGGTTTTGAAAGTAACTTTCTCTGGCTGATTGGGGCTCATGTGGTAGTCTCTCGTTTGCCAGTTTCATAAGGCTAAGTTTCTCTCAAACAACCATAGTCATGGCCAACAGTAAGAATTTCCACTATGCCAGTTGATAATGAAGCATTTTATTTATTTATTTTTTTTTATTGGTACCAGGGATCGAACTCATGACCATGCGCTTGCAAGGCAGGCGCTTATGCCACAGAGCTAAATCCCCAGCCCCAGTGAAGCATTTTAAAAGTATACTTTTCACCTACTGATTCTGGGGTACTGTTTTGAGCACCAGTTAAACAGCAACAAAAAAAGAGAGAGACAGCATCCCTGTCACCATCATGAAAGTAATTCCAACACATTTCCACTTGAAACAAGTAGGGATTTGAAAATAACATTTAAAAATGACACACAATTATTTCTTTATAGTTGCAGAGATTTTTCCATAATAAGACAAACAGGTCCAAAGTGTGCTGTGTAAAACCACACAGGAGTCCACTACATCTGTGTATTGCAATTTATTTAACCACTGCATTATTGATGAAAAGAGAGTTGGTTTTTATCTTGTTACTATTAACAACGTTGCAATCAACATCCTCGAAAAATATTTTTTTGCCCACTGTTTTGGATATTTATTATTATACAACAAATCATCCTAATTCCAAAAGAAATGGCTTTTGTTTGCTGGGAGGTAATTTTATTTTGTTCCCATGTAAGTTTGAAAAGCCTGCTTTTTATTTTGAATTATCTCTGTCTTATCTAGTCCCAGGTGTGACTCTTCGTTTTAAAATGCTATTTATTTATTTCCTTAAGATTATACCTACATATCTCTTTGAGACTGCACCTTTTTACTTGTGTTCCAAGGAACAAAGTCCTTATAATTCTCAGAAGCTCCTTTTCTTCACTAAGAGTATCTATAAGCATCCCTTTGACTCTTTGGTCCCATCAAAAGTTTTAATATAAATTTCAACATTACTTGTTAATTTGCTACTGCTATATTTTTAAGGAGATTATTTTATATTATATTTTCTGATTATTGTTCACATGTAAAAAACTCTTCAGTGATCTTACTGTATTCTCTTGATTTTAAACATAGTATGGTACTTCAGTTGATTCTTTCAGGTTTTCTAAATGCACAAATATTATCACAATACCTAAAAGTAATACTAATTTTGCTTTTTTCTTTGGCTTGAGCTTTAAACTTTTTCTGGCAGTTCTTTCTTTTGATATTTGGGCAGAACAGAGCTACGAAGGGAGACATGAAGGTATCAAATTGACTTAAGTATGGGATGGATGAGATGAAGAAGCTGGAATCCACATGGAACTGGAGGACATGACATTTTTCCCAGGACCCCAAGGCCTGGTTATAAATTGCAAAACAAGTTAGGAAAGAGCAGATACCTTGCAAAAATATTCTGCATGCAGAATGCCTTTGTCAAAAGCTGTGAGCTCTTTCCTTTCTGTCTGCTGCATTATTATTTGCACAATTCTGTCATCAGACTTTCCAAACCATACTGCAAGCATTTGTTCAGTTTTCAGTCATTTCTTTAAAGTCATCATCTACTCAACCGGACACTGAACTTCCTGGAGGAAGGGGTTCATTTCTTCATCTTTATATCCTTAGTTACTAGCAGGAAACTTGGAAATCAGGTTCTTGGTGAATGCTTGCTAAATGAGTTAGTAAGCTGCTAAATGTGTGCTGCGTATACACATAAATAAAAGGGCTCATTTCTATTGAAGGTTGAATGAAAGACCACAGAGGGTCAGGACTCCATTGGGTTGCTCACACTCCAAAGTGGAAGTGCTAGATGAGATAGAGAACATATTTCTCCTTTCCTTGGTTCAGAGTTGAGGCATCCAGTGGGTAGACTATGCTGAGTCAGTTCCTCTGTTGGATTTCCTGTATATATATATATGGATGGTATGGCAGAGGCATGATCGAGCAAGACCTCCATTATATATTTCTCAGGAACTATTTCTTCTGAATGATGTCAAGCATGGATTGTTTTTGAGAAGACGTGATTTATATGTGCACCAGTTTCCTCAAACAAGTGCAACTGTTATATGAAAAACACAAAAAAGACTCTTCAAGGGATCACTGCTAACAACAGTAGCAAAAGCTGTTGGTCATCTTTAGAGAATAATGTTAGCTTTTTGAAGGAATCAGCTAAGGTGATGGTGGGTCTGAAAAGATACCATCTACTATTTGTAGAGCCTATCATATAATGCTTTTGGAATGACTTGACATATAATGTATGCATTTAGACACATATACAGAATATATACAGATAGATAGAGATAGAGATAGAGAGAGAGAGAGAGAGAGAGAGAGAGAGAGAGAGAGAATAGCATCAAACAACACATACCAAAATAGCTCTACTTGACTTCATTTAAATTATCCTTTTTTTCCTTTCAGAGAGACCAAATCACTGAGCCCCTTTAGCTGCCAGTCTAGGGATGGTGACTTAGATTCCATTTTCAGACTCAGTGTGGTCACATGTTAATGGTTGTGCTTTGCAAATCCTGGGGTTATATTTGGGCACAATGGATCTGATATGCTGCACAAGAGGCTCCTGTGCTTACTTGGCTTTTATGTTCTAATGTTCAAGCACAGGAAATGTTTCCCAACTAAATATCACCCCTCGCTTTCTTTTGCCCACTTGAACCACAGTGATGCCAGGCAGTTGCATGCAGTCACTGCTTCCCAAGAATTTTAGTGATCTGGTCAAGTATCCACAAGTTTTTTCCCCAGGTGAGTGGATTTGGAAGTGAACTCCCAGTGGTTGTGGCATAGATTTTAACAGACTCAGGTGGACGGAGTCCTCGTTTTACCATCTAATACTGTTTTCCTTGTAGTAAGTTATGTCATATCTCTAAGACCTATTACTCTTTTGCCAACAAAGGGAAGAAAAAACAAAACAAAAAACAAAATGAAAACACCACCAAAACCTGCATCTGCCTGTCAGAATTAAATGAGCTAAACTAGTGTTTAGTCCACAGTAGACATTGAAAGGAGATGGACAGGATCACCTTTGTTATGACTGAGGTCTAAAATGACCCCCAAGTTTCACACATTTGGAAGTTGAGTGGATCACGAGGGCATCACAGCTGACTTACTGTTAGGAGGTGGCTTGTGGTCTGAAGAGGCAGGTCCTTGCGGGCGTGAGCAGAAGGGTACAGCTCCCTTCCCAGTCTTCCCTTGACTTTCTCCACTTCCTGGCTGACATGAGATGAGCGTTTTCCTCCCCAAATCCTTCCACCATGCCCCTTCCTCCTGGAGCCAATGGAACTTGCAGAGACTGAAACTTCTAAAATGTGGCTAAGAAAAATCTCTCCTCCCTTAAGTTGCACACGTTGGGTATTTTACCCCCATGATGAGGAAAGTGATTAAGATAACCCTGAAAAGCTATACTGACCTTCAGTTAGAAGAAATACTGTCCGGAGATAGTGCCTTAGCTAATGATCTTTGCTTATTCCACTTCCTTCTATGCAGTAGCTGTAAGGTGGCAAAACATGTTACATTCCAGTCCTACTGATGCACCTGGCCCAGTGGAGAAGTGAATGCAGCAGGCATTCTTCATGGAGTTCCCTTAAGCATTTTCACCCATTAATTCTTTCACATCTGATTCCATGAAATTACTACACTATGTGTTGAATATGATTTCTGCTCTCATACAGAGAGAAAATAGTCTTATGGTGGGACATGATTGTTTTGGTCATCACGACAATTATCTGTAGCAGTAATTTTCTAAATTGGCAAAGGCAGAACAGGCTGGTAATGAAAAGTGAATATTGTCCTTTCTGTAATGGTAATTTCTCATTAACAATTAATCAACTGTCATTGAGCGGTTTCACATTTCAGCTAATGTACCATCCTGACAGGTTGTTTTTTCTTTGTAAATAAACCTACAGAGATGTGGATCAGACCCTGAGCTGTGACGAATTTGCTAAGGAATTAGTGCAGCACTTCCAGGTCTATGCTGCCTAGACTACTGTGGCTTCCCCTTATTATATCCATTGACAAGTTCTCTGGGCTTCTTTTCCTGGGAAATTTTCAAGTCAAGATTCAACGAGATCTCAAACCCTGAGTTGGCTCTGTGATTTCACTTTCTTTCTTTTTTCTTTTATTTAAAAAGAAGATAAGCAAAACGGAAAAAGGGGTACAAACAATACAGAATTTCAGAAAAAAAGCAGTGAGAAATCACTAATTGATAAATTACATATTGTCTTCTTAATCATAGTTGTTCAAGTTACAAAATTAAAGCATACAAAGTAGATAGTCCAACAGTGAGACTGCAAAGAAGTTCAATGCTCCAGTAACTACTTAGCAACATGGTTATGCTAATACAGAACTTCAAAAAAAAAAAGATAAATGATAAGAAATCACTAGTTAATAAATTACATATTGTTCTCTTAGAAATAGTTGTTCAAGTTACAAAATTAAAGCATACAAAGTAGATAGTCAAACAATGAGAATGTAAACAGCTATGCATGCATGAGTCTCTACATGTATTTCTATCTTTTCTGTATTAGAGGGAAAAACAAAACTTAGCAAGACAAAACAAAACAAATTCCTATAAAAACATGAAACCAAAAAGTCGTATAAAACCACAGTACAAGGTGATCTGCAATGATTACTGTGTTGTTTCTTATTATCTTCAATAGAATGTCTATATCATCAGGCATAACTGAATATAGCAGTTACAAATAATTGAGTAAAGCAGTAAATAACGATATTGGTAAAACAAAACATTATAGACAGTATAAAACTTCAAAGGCAGGTAATAATCAAACCATAGTGGATATTCTAGTGGATCTTGTCATCTTCAGTGCAGTTGCCTATACTCTCAGCGTTGATACTATCAATCATAACAGCTTTGAATAAAATCTATCAATACAAAACAATGATCCAATAAACCCAATTTGATTAAGATCAGTCATGGTAAAACAGTGTAGGTTTTCCAGAACTTTAGATTAAGTTAATAGGAAATTAAGGATGATTACCATACTATATCCTGTTATTTTTGGGGTTACTGTCTGTGCCCTCAAATCTAGTACAGGTAGAATGACTGGAACAGAATATAATACATCTAAGCAGAGTAGTGTGAGTAATGTGTTTTAAATCCTGGTGCACTATTAACAATATAGCTTATCAAGGCCATCAATGTTAGAGATTCTAGCCATCCTTCTCTGCCTCATTTCTGCTATGCTATTTTTCTGCCTTTGTTTAGTTTTCTCCTTCATTCCACTGCCTGCCCCACTCATTGAGGCCTGTCTTCCACTGTTCCTAAAATCCTGGTATTTTTTTTCTCTCTCTCTAGAATGTCCTTCAGTATTCTCTGTAGGGTTGGATTGGTGGTCACAAACTCCTTTAGTTCCTCTTTGTCATGGAAGCATCTTGTTTCTCCATTAGTTTCTAGTGACAGTTTTGCAGGGTATGTCAATCTGTGCTGAAGCTTATCTTCTTTCAGGGCTTGGAAGACTGCACTCCAAGCTCTTCTTGATCGGATGCTCTGTGTCAAGAAGTCAACCAAGTTTCTGAAGGGCTTACCTTTATAGGTAATCTGTTTTTTTTCCTCTGATGGCTTTTAATATTCTGTTTTTATATTGAATTTCTGGCATCTTGATTATTATACGTCTGGGTGTAGTTCTGTTTTGGTTGTAGGTGGCTGGAGTTCTGTATGCCTCACATAACTGAATGCCATTTTCTTTTCCCATGCTTGGGAAGTTTTCCTTAATTATTTCCATGAATAGCCTTTGTAATTCATCTGTTTGTATTCCTGTTTCTTTGTTCACATTTCTTATTCTTAAATTGTAGATTCTCTTGTCATCTTCTAGACTTTGTATTGTTACTGCCTGTTTCCTTGTTATTTTTAAGAGATCTTTCCTTTCATGATCACACATTGCAAACTTGTCTTCAAGTTTTGAAAGTCTATCCTTAGTTTCTTTTAAGGATTTTTGCCAGCTTTCAATGGAGTTTTTAATTTCCTGGTAGTCTGTTTGAATCTGCTTCATGTATTCTATATTTTCTTTATATTCTTTATCGAATGTTTATCTTTTTTTGTGTGTTCCTCTCTTCTTTCATCTGTATCATCCTGAGAGATGCTTCCTGAGAGCATTTCTTCTTTACTCTACTCATATCCTGCTTTACCTGATTTCATATTTCAGTTTTGAGCTCATCTATGAGGTCCCAAAGATATCTCTTAATGTCTATTGAAGGCCATGTCTGATGTTGCATGTTTGCTGCCCTCAGTCTCCCTTGCTTTTCCTTTTCCTGGATCAGGGCTCTCAGGGTTCTGGGCTGGGGGCCTCCTCCTGCCTCTCTCTCCTGTCATGACCCTGGCTTCCTCCACACTGGTTACAGTGCAGGTCCCATCCCCCTTCCCTATTGGCCACATTTCCTCTGAAGCATGCTGGTGAGGGACCTATGCCCTCTCCTGCCTGCTCTTGTCACTGAGGTCCAAGCAGTGGCTGTGTATGCCTGCCCCTCTGCACCGGGCCAGCCAAACTTCAGGTGCCTCCACCCGGTTAGTGCTTGCTAGGCGCAGGGAATCAATTTGGGATGGCTCTTTGGGTCCCGGCCAGGAACACGGCCCAGTCCAAGTAGATCCCACAAATCTGCTTTGGGGAGGGAGGAAACAACTGAAGTCACCGTGGCTTCCAGTTCAGGCTCCTCCTGCCCAATTCCAACATGTCACCCATTTGGTCGTGCCCTTCCTGTGTGGGGGGGTCTCATTCCTAGCACTGACTGTGGATTAATGAAGGTCCCTTTGCATTGGGCTCACCAACCCCCAACTTCAGTGCTGCTGTGCTTCCTGTGAGTGGCCACAGAAATGAGTTTGGGTGGCTCTGTTGGTTGGCATGGATTCAGGCCATTGTAAAGTTGGCAGGTCACCACGAATGAAAATGCTGTGTCCCGAAATTTTTAGCTGTTTCAGTTGTAGTCCTGACATATTTGATGAGCTTTTTAACATTTTAATTTCTTCCTGTGTCAAGAGGATCCATCTCCCTCTGTCTGGGTCTCTCCAGGGTGTTTTATTCTGGCGTATGAGTTGTTTCTCCCTGGAGGCTTTGTATTTTGTTGCTCACTGATCGGCCATCTTAACTTCCTCTCCTTACTTTCTTTGAAATACTTTTCCTCTTCCTCCTGGAAGCAAGAGAACACTTATGAGCACCAGTCTAAGTGTTATAAAGATAGTTTGGGAATAAAGAGTTAGATAAAATGGACTAGTCCTTACTTTTCTGAAGTTTACATTCTAAGATATTTCCTAGAGTATTATATAAATGTAGATGTTATTATACATCATCTTTTATGACTTAGTTCAAATGCCAGACCTTGGATACTGCCTCTGACTGTCCTGGAAGTGAAGTTCATTGTTTCCACAAAACCTCATTTTTTTTTCTAACTAAAAAAGTAGATTCTCATTTGGACTGTCTATTTGCATATCTGTTTTTCTCCATTATTTTTTTAATTTCATAAAGGACAAAAACTCTGGCTGGCCCAGCACCATTCCTGGAAATATAGTTGATGCTATAACATGTTTGCAACACAGTTTAAGGATGAGGCTTCAGTCCTGTTATGGTCAGCGACCCAATTCTTTGCAAATCATGCTTAACCCATTACCATTACACCCACAATATTTACATAAGGAAAAAGCAGAAATAGAAATCTTACTGAATACAGTTAAATGTGTGCTTTATGGCCTATGCAGAAGTTTGGCTGTTCAAAGATGGAATGTACTAGATTCAGGATCAAGGCTGACATGAAACCTCTTACTCCTGCTAACCAGTGTGCACCAGCCTTCACAGACTGAATTCATATATGAGGACCAGAGCATTTATTTGTGTCTTCAGAGAAAGAGCAAAGGTCTGAAACAAGAAGTCTAAGATGAAGGCAGCCCCTGGGAGCTGCAATTCTAACAGTTATGCCACAAACTATAGTTGTACACTGATAATGGTTTTGATATTCACTGCTTAGATTAGCTAAACTTTCTCACCAGTGTCAGCTCCCTGTAAATCGGCTGCTTAAAGTCCTGTCACCTTTGCTTCTCTCAGGATACTCACTAATTTTAATCAACACATGGTTGTGGCAAGCAGCTGTGTTTTGGGTTATTGCTAACTTCATGTGATGACACCACTCAATGGTATCTTATCCCAGCACCCACCTTTGTTTTTCCTGTCTCTGAGTGAGCTCTCTTGGACTCTGAGGCTCTGCAGAACTGAAGGATTCTTTCTCCAGTGCTGCAGGGTACCAGGCTGTAACTGCTCACACAGCCTCTCACAGTGGAGCTCCAAAGGATGGATCAACTCATGGCACTTCATACCATACTAGCTTTATTGACTTTCTCATCGTTTGTCTTAAACTTTTAGGAAATATGAAACAAGCAAGTCTGGTGTGGACAGAGAAAGATAAATAACCTTCTTCCTACAGTTGGTGAATTATTTAATGATGAGACCAATATAAAATGGAGTTCCTGGACTTGTGTCCACATTTGAATCTCCTGAGGATCTTTTAAAGCATTTGAGAACGCAGGCTGCCCCAAATGATTTCAATTACAACCCATGAGAGTGGAGAAAAGGCAATGATTCTATGGTACAGATGTGCTAGGGAGCCACTGAGCTGACTAAAAGCAGAAGTTTAACCAAGATAAATAATCTACTACAAGCTTAATCAGAATATTATTATTGCTCAAAAATTTTGGCAGAAATACAAATTCCCATCTTCACACGTGGTGTGATTGCATTAAACACTGAGTTAAGAAAACACTTTGGAGAAGAGAAGATGAAAACATGTGTCAGGAAAAAGCCTAAGCTAAAAATAATGTCTGTCACCTGCCACGTTCTCAGGGTGACCTTTTACATGGGCAAAGGTGGGGCTGATTGTGAAACCGAACAGCCTTGGGGTAGCTGCAGCTTTCTTTAATATTTGGAAAAGCCCATTTTAGATTTACCTTCTAACTTAGAATTCAGGAAAGTAACCTTTATCAGCAATCCTTGATAAGATCATTCAGCTAGGAACTCTGCTTTCAAGCTGGGTGTGCTAGAGCAGACACTTTAAAGCTGCGAGTTTAAAGATGATATTTTATATTTGTGGGCAGGTAGGTCTAGGAGGATTAGAGGTCATTTTATTCACCCTCCTGCCTTTCTGGAATTCTGCATCTAGCCAATTTATCTAAAGATTAATGCTTCAGATGTAGAGAATCTAGGATATAGCATGAGTTTGGTGCCAACTTGCCTTGGCGTGTCACATTTGTCATATCTTGGTGGTGTAACCTTGAACAAGTTACTTGACCCTTCTGTGCCTCAGTTTTCTTCTTCAGAAGAGTTTGATGATAATAATGGCCTTTCCATTAATGGTTATTAATACAATTAACTAACTCAAAAATTGCCAAGTGTGTGAAGTACTTTGCTGAGTTAACTCTCAGTCTTATGTTTTATCTTTCAGTGTCCTGAACTTAGCCCAATGTCTGATGAATACTAGACCATAAACCCTTGAAAATATGCTGCAGAATGTGTGCATGCCTTAAAAAAGCATGTGGTTTCTAATATGAAAGAGTCAATTAGATAATCAAGACTCAGGAATTTCTGGCAGTCCTGAAAGCTCACAAGTTCAGAAGCCCTGTTGAGGACCAACAGAATTTTACCTGACATCTTGTCACTTGTCCGTGTAGACTGAGTCAGAACATAAGCAGAAAGCCTGGAGGGTGTCTTCGGATTCTGACTCCCTGGCTGCCCGCTATGTGCACTGTCTTAAACAGGCTATCTCGAGTGAAGTCTAAGTGTAGGAAGGGAAAGAAAGTAACTTAATTAGAAGAGATGAGTGGTATCAACTCTTTCCTGAATGGAGTGCATTCTTCTCATTTCCAGCCCCCGTCTCCCGATTCACTTGGTTACCAGCTGCTGCAGAATTATTCCAGTCATTAATGACAAATTCCAGTCTGACTATGGGTGTTTATGACCATGTGCAGTTTGCAGGGGTAAAAAAATAGTTTTATAGAGATATAATTCATATACTATGCAGTTTGCTTACTTGATGCATGCAACTGAGTGGGTTTTACTATATTCACTGGGTTATGCGACCGTCTCTTTAATCAATTTTAGGGTGCTTTCATCAAACCCCCGAAAGAAGCTCCCTATCAAATTTCAGTCACTATCCTGAGAAATAGCTCTGTAAAATATTTCTCACATCCTTCCATAAGGTTCCCCAGGCATGGAAACCCTTAGCATGTCATTTAATGTTTCCTGAAACTACTATGAGTGAAACATTTTCTAGGCTCTAGCGATATGGAAAAAATCATAGCAGACCACCAAACAATCCCAGTTCTTGGGCACTTAGGTTCTATGCTCGAGTCTTCAAATGCACCATAAATTGAAATTAGTGCAGAATAAAGCCCATGTTCATGACAGGAGGGAGCCAAGGAAGTTATAGTCCTACTAAGTGCCAGGCTTTCTGCCAGAATACTAGCAAGCATTGGATTGCCATCTGTATTCAAAAACTATATTCTTAAGAGGAAATATGACACATAACGAACTTGGTTGAATAAGACTACTAATATTTCAGTTCAGCGGCTGTGCAAATCCCTGGATTTGCTGCCTCCTAAACCAGCTGTATCCTAAAACATGACTTCCTGTTGTCCTGAACAGAAGTATTAACAACCCCCAGACCTTGGGTCTTCTGTTGCCAATGGCAAGGCTGTTCTGCCCTGGATACAGTGAGTTTAACCAATGGCTTCTGTTCAGAGGAATTGTGGGAGCAGGAGGAGGGAGCAAGAGTCAAAGGGTAATTGAAGTGACTTACATTTCTCTTTTCTCCTACCATAATCCTGAGGATTTTGACTTCTCCAACAAATCAAATTCAGTTTGAATTTTAGCCTTCTTACATGAAAAAGCATGTTTAAAAATAGCCGTTCATGCTTCCATAATTGTAAACAAACACTGGAGTATGGAGTCGGCTGAAGGGCAACAGACGTTACATAGCCCTGCAGGAATGTGGTATTCAATGTAAGTGAAGTAGCTTTCATACATATGCACTGTGTCTTCTCTCTGGATTGCCAGCTGAGTGCCTTGGTGAAAAGAATCATCATAAAATGCTAGAGCTGAATAGTGCTTTAGAAATCACATAGGCTTGCATTTTAGAAATGGGGGAACTGAGACCAAGAGAAAGACAGTTGTTGTAGAAGTCTTTAATACCAGAACCAGAAGTGGAATTTATTTGTCTAGCATGTTTGGTGATATTTAAGAAGCATGGAACATCCTTTGATACACCTGTGGATGTATTTCCTGATTAACTGAGATGTACATGGGCTGTCAGTACAAGGGGTTTTGGATTGGAGAGCCTGAATTTAAATCTCACCTCTACCTTTTCACATATGTGAATGTGAACAACTTGATTAATTTCTCTAACTCCCCGGTTAACTTACTGGGGAAAAATGTATCTCTCATATTAATTATTGAAACATTGTTGTTTGATGAGATTAAGTAAATCTTTTCAGCTCTCAGCTGCCCAGTAAGTGTTTCCTTCATCTTCCCATCTGCCTTCTTATCTTCATTGCTCATCCCTCCATACGTCCTTGCGTGTTCAGTAAATCCCACTAAGAAAGGCACTGCCACGTTGCACATTGTGGGCCGGGGTGACCTTCAAACAGCATTGGAATTGTTCCAACTTGTTGGGTACCTGTTATATTCCAGGCACATTGTGGATATTATTTCTGGATTTCATAACACCATAGATATGCAGTTATTATTTTTTCATCTCAGAGATGAAGAAAATGATATTCAAAGAGAATGATTAAAAATTTAAAGTTTCCACAGCTTTAAGTCAAAACCTCAGAGTCTGTGCTCATCTCTGTCCTAATACTGTCTCACTAAAGATAGGACCACATGTGCATTCATATCTTAACGTTTACCATGAAATCCTGGGGAAATTATAGGGAAAGAAAAGAGTACTAATTTTGGAGTTGGGGTGCAGTATTCAAATCACAGCTCTGCTACATCAGCTGTGGGACTTCAGGAAGTCCTTGGGTCTTCTCTCTGCTCACACAAATTCACAAATAATGGCTTCATATGCTAATAACATCAGAGACCATAAAGCAAGGTAGTGATGACTGAATGAGAGAAGGTGTGTGCAGCATGCAGAGCAAAGTGCTTGAAAGAAAATGATGCGATCCCCTGTCCTCTGCACCTTTGTCCTGAGAGTTCAGGGTTCTTACAGATTCTCATCTGTGGTATCAGTCTTGATTTGATCACCACCTGCTCCATTTAGAAATACATGAAAGATGTTGGCATTGAATAATAAAACCGGATCTATTTAGTGATTGTGGAGCCTTTGATATTTAATTTGAGAAGAGAAAGAGTAAAAATATGAAGGTAGCAAAAATATCATAAACAGCACAGATATAGTTTATACAAAGTTAGAGTTTCCTTTAGTGCCCAGTAAGTGGGAAGTATTATAAATATCATGCTTCCTGCTAAAAATAGTAACATGCACATATGCTCTGTTCCGCCCATTTACCTTAGATGCAATTTGTCCATAAAAACATTGCTTTTCATTTTCTGTATGTCTCTGCGAGCCAGTACAAGGATCCAGGTGAGCCCCCCCTTGTTATCCCTAGGACTCTACCCCTAGGGTGGTGCCTGACATATGGAAGACACTAAAACAAAGTTGTTGAATTAATGACCAGTAATGGTTTCTTTCATTTCTTTTTTTTTAAACTCTTTTTTATTTAAAGACGGAAAAAAAACATGTAAAGGGTAGAAATAATACAGAATTTCAAAAAAAAAGATAAATAATAAGAAATAATTAGTTGATAAATTACATATTGTCCTCTTAGAAATAGTTGTTCAAGTTACAAAATTAAAGAATACAAAGTAAACATTCAAGCAGTGAGACTATAAACCGCTATGCATGCATGAGTCTCTACATGTATTTCTATCTTTTCTGTATTAGAGGGAAAAACAAAACCTAGCAAGACAAAACAAAACAAATTCCTATAAAAACACGAGACCAAAAAGTCATATAAAATCACAGTACAAGGTTATCTACAATGATTACTGTGTTGTTTCTTATTATCTTCAATAGAATTGTCTATATCATCAGGCACAATTGAATATAGCAATATAATTCAATATAGCAGTACATAACAATATTAGTAAAAATAAAACGTTGTAGACAGTATAAAACTTCAAAGGCAGGTAATAATCAAACCATAGTGGATATTCTAGTGAATCCTGACATCTTCAGTGCAGTTGCCTATACTCTCAGACTTGATACTATCAATCATAACAGCTTTGAATAAAATCTATCAATAAAAAACAGTGATCTAACAAACTAGATTCAATTACAATCAGTCATGGTAAAACAATGTAGGTTATACAGAGCTTTACATTAAGTTAATAGGAAATTAAGGATGATTACCATACTATATCCTGTTATTTTCAGGATAACTGTCTGTGCCCTCAAATCTAGTACAGGTAGAATGACTGGAACAGAATAAAATACATCTAAGCAGAGTGGTGTGAGTAATGTGGGTTTTAAATCCTGGTACACTATTAACAATATAGTGTATCAGGGCCATCTATGTTAGAGATTCTAGCCATCCTTCTCTGCCTCATTTCTGCTATGCTATTTTCTGCCTTTGTTTATCTACTTATCTCCTTCATTCTACTGCCTGCCCCACTCATTGAGGCATTTCTGCCACTGTTCCTAAATATCCTGGTATTTTTTTTTCTCTCGCTAGAATTTCCTTCAGTATTCTCTGTAGGGTTGGATTGGTGGTCACAAACTCCTCCAGTTCCTCTTTGTCATGGAAACATCTTGTTTCTCCATTAGCTTCTAGTGACAGCTTTGCAGGGTACATCAATCTGGGCTGGAGGTTATTTTCTTTCAGGACTTGGAATACTTCACCCCAAGCTTTTCTTGTTCTGATGGTTTGTGTCGAGAAGTTAGCCGTGATCCGGTTTCTTTTCTCTGATGACTTTTAATATTCTGTTTTTATATTGAATTTCTGGTATCTTGATCACCATATGTCAGGGTGTAGTTCTATTTTGGTTGTAGGTGGCTGGAGTTCTGTATGCTTCACATAACCGAATGTCATTTTCTTTTCCCATGCTTGGGAAGTTTTCCTTAATTACTTCTGTGAATATCCTTTGTAATTCACCTGTTTGTATTCCTGCTTCTTTGTTTATGTTTCTTATTCTTAAATTATAGATTCTCTTGTTGTCTTCTAGCCTTTGTATTATTACTGCCTGTTTCCTTGTTATTTTTAAGAGATCTTTCTTTCATGATCACACATTGCAAGCTTGTCTTCAAGTTTTGATAGTCTATTCTTAGTTTCTTTTAAGGAGTTTTGCCAGCTTTCAATGGAATTTTTAATTTCCTGGTAGTCTCTTTGAATCTCCTTCCTGTATTCTATATTTTCTTTATTGAATATTTCTCTCCTTTTTTTGTGTTCCTCCTTTCTTCTGTCTGTATCATCCTGAAAGATGCTTCCTGAGAGCATTTCTTTTATTACTCTACTCATATCTTGCTTTACCTGATTTAATATTTCAGTTTTGAGCTCATCTACAAGGTCCTGAAGATATCTCTTAATGTCTATTGAAGCCATTTCTGATTTACGTGTTTGGTATCCTCAATCTCTCTTGTTTTTCCCTCTCCTGGATCAGGGCTCTCAGGGTTCTGGGCTGGGGGCCTCCTCCTGCCTCTCTCTCCTGTCATGGCCCTGGCTTCCTCCATACAGGTATATAGTGCAGGTCCCAGCCCCCTTCCCTGTTGGCCACGTTTCCTCTGAAGCACACTGGTGAGGGAACTCTGCCGTTTCCTGCCTGCTCTTGTCACTGAGGTGTAAGCAGTGGCTGCATATGCTGGCCTCTCCCCACTGGGCCTGCCAAACTTTAAGGGCCTTCACCAGGTTAGTGCATGCTAGGTGCAGGGAATCAATTTGGGACTGTTGACTGGGTCCTGGCCAGGGGCGTGGCCCAGTCCAAGCTAATCCCACAAATTTGCTCTGGGGAGGGAGCAACCAGCTGAAGTCACTGTTGCTTCCCATTCCAGGCTCCTCCTGCCCTATTCCAACATGTCACCCATTTGCTTGCACCCTTCCCAAGGGGGGGGTCTCATTCCCAGCTCTGACTGTGGATTAATGACGGTCCCTTCACTGGCTCCGCTTTCCGTTGGCTCACCAATCCCTGACTTCAGCACAGCTGTGGCTCCTGTGAGTGGCAGCGGGAATGAGTTTGGGTGGCTCTGATGGCTGGTGCGAATTTGCAAATTCAGGCCAGTGCAAACTTGGCAGGTCACCATGAAAACACTGTGTCCAGTATTTTTAGCTGTTCCAATTGTAGCCCTGAGACTGTGTTTGATGAGCTTTTTTACATTTTAATTTCTTCCTGCATCAAGAGGATCCATCTCCCTCTGTCTGGGCCTTTCCAGGACGTTTTATTCTGGCATATGAGTTGTTTCTCCCAGGAGGCTTTGTATTTTGTTGCTCACTGATTGGCCATCTTTTGATTTCTTTTATTTCTTGATCATTATGTAGCAGGCACTGTCCTCATGGAATTCACATACACTATCACCTTTAACCTTCACAGTACTCTTATGAGTACAGAATTAACAAGATTAATATCACATTTTATAGAGGAAGAAATTAAAGTAGAAGGCAAGTGACTTGAAGTTTGTGTATAGCAGAGACTTCACGCTCTCAGCCTGAGGTAGAATGAAGGAATAAACATATAAATGAATGAATAAATAAAAACTGTATTTCCTCTGTGACATCAGACTTAAATTGAGAAGATGAGTTTGGGTCCTCAGCTCAGGACAAAGGTGCAGAAGGCAGGGAATTGCATAAACATTAAAATATTAATACACGTGTGGTCCTACCTTTAGTGAGATAGTATTAGGACAGAGGTGAGCACAGACTCTGAGGTTTTGACTCAAAGCTGTGGAAACTTTAAATTGAGAAGATGAAAGAGTTTCAGGAATCACTTAATATCTCTGGCCCTTAGATAAATAATAGGGCGACTCAGGGATGGAAATTCCTATACCTAGGGTCTGTCAGAAATAAATATGAATTGCCAATTAAAAACCAATGTGTTAAATTCCATTCATCCTCTTCCCTGTCAGCCTGGATTTATATGGATCTTCTATGCCTGCAGCAATTTTTACATTTGGTTTCTTCAGTGCAATAACTACAAATATACTTTTTATGTTTTTAGACTTTTAAGTCTTCTAGACTCTTATCCATTGCTCCATTTCAGTGGGCCTTGGGAATGTTGGAGAAAGCAGAAATGTTTCTTGGTGGCTATGAATATTAAGTGATTCATCTATTTGGGGCCCATAAAACACATTAAAATTTAAGGGGCTCCTATAAAAATGAGGATAATTGCACCTGGCTTGGGATTCCTATCCATTCTGCAGCTCCGGTTTAATTTTACTACTTGTTAACTTTGCGTTGTTTAATTGGAGCTCTGAGTGCTGATCGTGGGAGCACGTGGGCTGAGGATGCAAGGGGCCCCTTTCATAAACACCGCACAACCTCCTCCTCTGCCACACGGAAAGTAACATGCTATTTAGAGAAGGAAGAAGGATTCTGATTCTCACGGTCCTCTCTGTGGTTTGGGAAACATTGTTTGCAGGGAACAAATGGGTGTGTTTCAGCCCTGTGAACACTGCGTCTCAGTCACCTTGCTTTGGTGCCTGTGCTGTCAGGAGCCCAGTTGAATATATTGTGTGAAAATATTTCCTTTTCTCTCAGATCCCCAAACCATCTGGCAAGTCTTTTGTCTATTGCTTTTACAAAAGGTGGGCAGGCTGGTGAGCAAATTGTGATGGCAGAGAGCAAGGGACAACACAGGGCTCTTAAATCTCTTGTGGAATTAAATGAGATAACATATGTGAGGGTCGATGACACAAATCCTGGCACAGCAGCTGGTGGGTTTAGTGTTGGGCTGGATGGGAGGCATCCTTTGTAACATGAAGCACAAAGATGGACAGCTTCTCAGTGAACCATGCAGACCTTTTCTGCATCAAACGTGTGAAAGTTCTGTAACAATTTCAATTTTTAGGAAGGCAATGACAGCTCTATTTCCTTTAATTTATAAGGAAAGCGGATGTCTTTCTCCATAACCACATCTTTCTGATAATAGAGTCACCTATTGAAGGAAGATTTCTCCAGCATCTAGATGTGAAGCTGACTGTTGTCATCACAGTATATTGCTGTAACATGATCTTGGCTACCTAAACTGTTGTCAGGGAATGCACTCTTTTGTCACTATGGGGAAAACATTCTGTGATACCAATGACTGCTCCAAGGAGAAACATGTCCCACCCACCTGGCTCAGGTAAGCTATTCCTCTGAGTCCTCTCCTGGAAACAGAAGAGAGCAATCACAGCTGTAATGCGCAGAAAGAAGTCTTCCCCAGCTTGGTCTGTTATTAACTGATGAAAGTATCCGACATGAGCAATGAGCTTTTGTCCAGGAGCCACCCTGTTAAGTAGATAGAATAGAAGTTCTGGAAACAGAAAAACACAAAAAGAACATACAAATGAAAAACCCTGGGTTTGAATTTTGGGTTCCTCTGATGATTAGCTACCATCTTTGAGTTTGTCTGTGAGCACATCTGAGTATATTCGTTTGCATCTAATATGCATATATTACCAGTGCCATGGGATCGAGGTGGGGCTGGCTGGACTCCTGTGTGGCAGAGCTGTTTGGTGCCATGCCCCACTTTCCATTAGTAGGCAGGCAGATGCTTGTTCTGCAGCACCTGTGACATTTGTCTGCTCTCTGCTGAAAGGAACTCTCTTGACTGGGAATTTCTGGGATGAGTTTTTCTTCCTAGGTGTGGAGGACTTTTGGAGTAACTTACAGTGACTGCCTAAATTTTTGGACATTAAAAGTTTCACAAATTTGCTTTAAGGCAAGTTTGTGATGTCATTAAAACTTCAAGGCTCTTCAAGGAGTCAGGCTGAGGTCGTGGCTCTGGTAAGCTGGCCTTGGTGGCACCCCAAACACTCCTGGGCACCCTCACTGTGTTCCCTATCAATTACCAGTTTCCAAATCCCTGTCTCAGGCTCTGGGCTGGGCAAGCTGACTAACAGCCTGGTAAGTGCCAACACGAGGTAACTGTTCACACTTTCCCAGTATAAGATTGGGATAAGAAAGAAAGCAAATGAGAATGGAAGGAAAAAATAGAAACAAAGCTTTTGTACATAAGGAAGAGGAGAGAGATTGAAGGGAGGGGAGAGGAATTGGGAAAAAACCAAGATATGTCACGTATAAGTACAAATTCTCTATAATAAATATACTCGTTATATGTATCTCAAAGGTACCAATAAAAACGCACTAACCAAAAAATTTGTTTTCATCTATTTAAAATTATTCTAAATAATTATAAACAGTCTTAAGTAAGCAAAAGTTCCTTTAAATACATAAAATTCCTTTAAACACATGAAAAGGTAGGCAACAAGTTTTGTGAAATAATAGATTGAAATTATTGTGATTGTGAAATAATAAAAGATTTGTGTTTAATGTAAGGAACTATAAGAAGAGAAAAATCTATCACAAAAAGTGTAGTTGATTGGTTCAAAGAATAAGAAATTGGATAGTTAATATATACACAAAATGAAATGTAATATTAGTAGGAAAAATGAGACTTTAGATCCCCTCTCCAGGTAAAATGAAGAATCTGATCATGCAAATGTTGCAGTGCAGAAGTTCCTCTTTCCTGGCACAGAATTCTTCAGTATCACTGTTTTGGGTAGCAACTGGCCAATATCATGTAAATTTGAAGGTCTGCATATTCTATAATTTACTAATTATGTTTCCAAGAATTTATCATTTATTGTGTCACATATATATGAAAATGTTCCTGACAACATGTGAAGTGAAACAAGAAAACTAACAACACATAACCTTAATGCCTGTTCTCAGGAGAATTGGAACTGTGAAGTGAATGCCAGCAAACTCTAAAAGTGGATGAATTAGAATGATTATCAATCAACATGGAAAATCAGGGAAACATGTTGAGCAAAAAACACAAGTTGTGGAGAAATATGGTTGGAATCCATTGATTATTGTTTCCAACTCAAAAAGGTGTGTACACTTTTTAATAAATACTTACAAATATTGTAAATATGAATCAATGTGGCCTTGAAGGTCAATACTAATCTAATCCAACATCAATTTAGAAATGCAAAGAAGAATTATCTAGCTGGAATTTGGGGGAGTCATATATTTCAAAATGTTTTTTTAAAAATTTAAAATATTATAATTCAGAAGCAAGTGTTAGAAAATGTTAACACATACTCTGGGTTTATGAATATAAGAATTTGTTTAGTTTCTTAAAGCTTTTTTATCTATATTTGAAGTATTATATTTATGATGTAATGCAGTTTCTGAGATCTGTTTGAGGACTGATAGACTTGTTATTGCATGGAGACATTGCAATGTGCCTCTCCAAACACACACCCAACTTCAGCCTTTGCTCTGCTGGGCCCATCACTTCGTCACTGCTCTTCCAAGCTTACAATTCCTAGCTCAAATCCCACCCTTTCCTGGAATTTTCTGGAAGATAAATTGGTTTTGATCAAATTTCTTTCAGTAATATTTACCCCATGCAAGCAGAACATGCTTCTAGTAAATTTTATGTTTGCTTTTATGTTTTCAGTTTTAGAGTGTTGTGTTTGGAGTAATGTGTTTAAGCTGGTATGTTTGTTTTTTAGCTCAGAGAAGTCTGCCACTTCTCTTATGTGACTCAATATTACCTATTAGATACATTTATAAACCTATTATAAAGTATTGAAAAAATTTCTCAACACATTAATTTTTTTATTTAAAGAGAAACAAAAGCATGTAAAGGGTAGAGATAATACAGAATTAAAAAAAGATAATAAGAAATCACTAGTTGATAAATTACATATTGTCCTCTTAGAAATAGTTGTTCAAGTTACAAAATTAAAGAATACAAAGTATTCTTTAATTCAAACAGTGAGACTGTTGAATTCAAACATTCAAACAGTGAGACTGTAATCAGCTATGCATACATGAGTGTCTACATGTATTTCTATCCTTTCTGTATTAGAGGGAAAAACAAAGCAAGAAAAAACAAAACAAATTTCTATAAAAACATGAAACTAAAAAGTCATATAAAACCACAGTACAAGGTGATCTACAGTGATTACTGTGTTGTTTCTTATTATCTTCAATAGAATTGTCTGTATCACATCAAGCATAATTGAATATAGCAGTACATAACAATATTAGTAAAAAAAACCACATTGTAAACAGTATAAAACTTCAAAGGCAGGTAATATCAAACCATAGTGGATATTCTAGTGAATCCTGACATCTTCAGTGCAGTTGCCTATATGCTCAGACTTGATACTACCAATCATAACAGTGAATAAAATCTATCAATAGAAAATAGTGATCTAACAAACCAGATTCGATTATGATCAGTCATGGTAAAACAGTATAGGTTTTACAGAGTTTTAGATTATGTTAATAGGAAATTAAGGATGATTACCATATTATATACTGTTATTTTTGGGATAACTGTCTGTGCCCTCAAATCTAGTACAGGTAGAATAACTGGAACAGAATATGATACATCTAATCAGAGTTGTGTAAGTAATGTGGGTTTTAAATCCTGGTGCACTATTAACAATATGGTGTATCAAGGCCATCTATGTTAGAGATTCTAGTTATCCTTCTCTGCCTCATTTCTGCTATGCTATTTTTCTGCCTTTGTTTATCTACTTTTCTCCTTCATTCTACTGCCTGCCTCGCTCATTGAGGCCTTTCTGCCACTGTTTCTAAAATCCTGGTATTTTTTCTCTCTCTCTAGACTGTCCTTCAGTATTCTCTGTAGGGTTGGATTGGTGGTCACAAACTCCTCCAGTTCCTCTTTGTCATGGAAGCATCTTGTTTCTCCATTAATTTCTAGTGACAGTTTTGCAGGGTACATCAATCTGGGCTGGAGGTTATTTTCTTTCAGGACTTGGAATACTTCGACCAAGCTCTTCTTGATCTGATGGTCTGTGTCGAGAAGTTAGCTGTGATCCGGTTTCTTTTCTCTGATGACTTTTAATATTCTGTTTTTATATTGAATTTCTGGTATCTTGATCACTGTATGTCTGGGTGTAGTTCTATTTTGGTTGTTGGTGGCTGGAGTTCTGTATGCTTCACATAATTGAATGTCATTTTCTTTTCCCATGCTTGGGAAGTTTTCCTTAATTACTTCTGTGAATATCCTTTGTAATTCACCTGTTTGTATTCCTGCTTCTTTATGTTTCTTATTCTTAAATTATAGATTCTCTTGTTGTCTTCTAGCCTTTGTATTATTACTGCCTGTTTCCTTGTTATTTTTAAGAGATCTTTCCTTTCATGATTACACATTGCAAACTTGTCTTCAAGTTTTGATAGTCTATCCTTAGTTTCTTTTAAGGAGTTTTGCCAGCTTTCAATGGAGCTTTTAATTTCCTGGTAGTCTCTTTGAATCTGCTTCATGTATTCTATATTTTCTTTATATTCTTTATTGAATGTTTCTCTCCTTTTTTTGTGTTCCTGCCTTCTTCCATATATGTCTTCTTGAGAGATGCTTAGCATTTCTTTTATTACTTTACTCATATCTTGTTTCACCTGATTTCATATATTTCAGTTTTGAGCTCGTCTACAAGGTCCCGAAGATATCTCTTCATGTCCATTGAAGCCATGTCTGATTTACGTGTTTGCTATCCTCAGTCTCCCTTGCTTTTCCCTCTCCTGGATCAGGGTTCTCCTGGTTCTGGGCTGGGGGCCTCTTGCCTCTTTCTCCTGTCATGGTCCCAGCTTCCTCCACACTTGTGTATAGTGCAGGTCCCAGCCCCCTTCCCTGTTTGCCACGGTTCCTCCGAAGCACTCTGTTGAGGGACCTCCCCCCTCTCCTGCCTGCTCTTGTCACTAAGATGTAAGCAGGGGTTGCATATGCCTGCCCCTTCCCACTGGGCCAGCCAAACTTCAGCGGCCTTCACCAGGTTAGTGTGTGATAGGCTCAGGGAATCGATTTGGGATGGCTTATTGGGTCCTGGCCAGAGGTGCGGCCCAGTCCAAGCAAATCCCATGAATCTGCTCTGGAGAGGGAGCAACCAACTTAAGTCACTGTTGCTCCCAGTTCAGACTCTTCTTGCTCAGTTCCAACGTGTCGCCCATTTGGTCCCGCCCTTCCCGTGGCGGGGGTCTCATTCCCAGCACTGACTGTGGATTATTGAAAGTCCCTTCACTGGCTCTGCTCTCCATTGGGCTCACCAACCCTTGACTTCAGCACTGCTGTGCTTCCTGTGAGTGGCAGTGGGAAAGAGTTTGGCAGCTCTGTTGGGTGGCGCAGATTCAAGCTGGCGGAAATTTAGGCTGGTGCAAACTTGGTGGGTCGCTGCGAAAACACTGTGTCCTGTAATTTTTAGCTGTTCCAGTTGAAGTCTCAATGTGTTTGATAAGCTTTTTTATGTTTTAATTTCTTCCTGTGTCAAGAGAATCCATCTCCCTCTGTCTGGATCTCTCCAGGATGTTTTATTCTGGTATATGAATTGTTTCTCCCAAGAAGCTTTGTGTTTGTTGCTCACTGATCGGCCATCTTTAGTTCCTTCTAAAAAATTAATTTTTAAAATTGTTATTAGCTGATTCAGCAACTTCAGGGTGCTACTGATGGGCTAGGCATGGAGAATACACAGATAAAAAGACATGAGATTCTTTTCTATGATTTCACAGTTCGTTTGGATTAAAGGATAACATGTAGATAAATTTTTAATAGTCATTTAGTGATCCAACCAATAATTATTAAATTCCAATTCTGAACCAGTTTAAAAGCAGAGGTAGATTAAGAAAAATGACACACACATATTTGTCTCCTTAGATTGGTCCTATCTTGACCTAAAAAAAAAAGACTGTCTGACAAAAGACTTCTAAAGGCTGTGTCTAGTATAAACCTACATTTTGAGGTTTAGTTTATGTATTGGTTATTCATATCCATACTCTTAAGTGGAATAATTTGAACAAACTTGTAAATATTGTATTGTCTTTCTGGTGTGAGAAACTAGAACTATAAATAAGAACCTAAATGTATAATAGATGTTGTGAAATAGGAAGAAATTGTTGAAAAGGAAAGGGGAAATCTGGAGTGGGAAAATGAAAGAGAAGGAAAGGAAAAGAAAAAAAAAATAGAAAAGAAAGAGAAAAGCCTTGTAAATAAAGAGGGAAAAAGAGGTTGAAGGAAGGGGAGAGGAACGGGAAAAAAAGAAGAATCATGACATGTCATGTATAAATTCCCTATGGCAAATATCATTACTAAGTGTATCCAAATGGTGCCAATAAACTTAATAAAAAATTTAAGAAATCTTACAGATTACTAAATCTGATTTCCCCTTTTTTTGTTTGTTAATAAAACAAATCTATGTACAAGATCACTGAATGTTCATTTTTGGTAACCTTTTCATGTAAAGTTGATTTTATTGAAGGATTATAGCCTTAGTGAATTCTTGATGTTTCCCTATAGTCTCAAACATCTACAGCTGATCTTAACAGAACTCACAGGACGACTGGACATGTGTGTGTACTCCTGTGTCATTAAGGGGGAACTGGAGAAGCAGACAGCACTGACCGCTGTGTTGAAGCCACACAGAAGAGCTTAGGATTTCTAACTCTTTGATTAGAACTTGCCGTGCGTTGCGATACTGCTCTGTGTACCAGGAAGCCTAGAGAATAGGAACTTGGGAGCAGTTTCTGAACCTTAGAATTTTTGACATTTTGGGTTAAAGGATTCTTCATTATAGGGAAGAGTGGTGCCAGAGCAAAGTGAAGTTTAGCACCAGCACCGCCCTCTCACCACTAGAAACCATCAGGGTTTTCAAGCTGTGGCTCTCCGGGACGTCTGCAGACCTGATGAACTATCCCCTGGAGGATTATCTCTGGAGGACAAACTCACCTTAGAATATTCTTTGATAGAATTCTGTTTATTTTTAAATGCCCGTTCACTGGCAGGGCTAATGCTCACCCAGCCTAAGTGTATAGTTTATAACTAGATGTCCCCCCCAAGCCTCAAGGGCTTGTGGGTGAGGCTTTTGAAGGGTGACAGTGCTCTCTAAATGTGCTCTTAGGAGCTGGGGGTCTAATCAGAAGAGACAGGCCACTGGGGTGGTGACCCAGACAGGTATGCGTATCTCCTTTCCTGGACCCACCCTTGTCTTTCTGCTTCCTGACTGCAAATATGTGAGCATTTTTCCTCCTTCCAGGTGCTATCTGCATTGCTGCTTCTGTCCTGGAGCCAGCCAGCTATGGACTGAACCTGTAAAGAACATGGGTTCTCATCTCTCATTTAAGTTGTAGGTGTCAGGTATTGTGATTCAGTGACTAACAAAATGACTGAGACCCCTAGCATGAAGAAAGAGTATGGGTCTCAGCTTCACTGAAGTGCATTAGGGTGATACAGTGGGTCCTGACTGATGGGGTTTGAGGTCTACCACCTCCCACATGGTCACTGACCTTGTCCTCTGACTTTTTCCACAGGTGACCTTCTTGTCTTTCCTTTTATTCTGCAGCATCTCAAAAAGCATGCTTTAAAGACCAAGGAGCCAAGAGACAGGACATTCTTGTGTCCCTGGGTGATGGCAGATGCAGAGAAATAACCCAACTGTGATTTGAATGAGAAAGAGAACTTTACTGCACTAAATAAATCAAGCAAAATTCGTGAGTTCTTATAGAAGTTGGCATGCCTTGTGCATTAGAGTGACCTTTGTGTTATTTTTTATACTTTAGTGCCCCAATTTAAATTTTCATTGAAATAATGAGTAGAAGAAATAGAAGTCAAAGAATATTAAACATTTTAAACAATAATCTCTTGTTCCACAGGTTTCTTTCTGGTGGTTGAGTACTCAATTAATGTATTTTTTCTTTCATCTGTTATGCACACACCCTGTTAATATGAATTTCCTCCCATTGTCACTGCTCAAATGTTTTTCCTGCTAAGCCAGGTAGTACTGAGTAACTTTGCCTCCTCCATCATGTAACTTCTTCTCGTCTCATTTCTTTTCTTTTCTTCTTTCTTTCTTTCTTTCTTTCTTTGCTAGCTAGTCACTTTTTTCCTATATTATTTTCATGAATTGCTTTGGTTTTACTACAGTCCTAGTTTATATTTTATTTCCTGAGGGCCAGAATACTTCTGCTAGGAGTTTACTAATAAGCTCAGAAATATCACTATAAAAATATTTTTAAGAACTCTGTCCCCATACTTTCTGTCTTTACAGTAGATTTTGAATTCCTTTGTAGGTCAGCCAGCTATTTTCTACTCCTTGTGGAAACTCTTATATCATGGACCACACATCTCTATTTCCTTAGGTCATGCAAACTCTAAACAGAATACTTTCTCAAATAACTTGCTCGAAACAGATCTACAGAGAGGAAAATTTTGAGATCTAGTGTAATAAAATCTTTATCTCCCTCCACAGTTGATAAGGAGGTTGATTACGGCATTATAGATTTGTTAAAAACTTAAAATTGCGATCATTTACACAGTGTTTTTATGTGTGTGATACTGGGGATTAAACTCATGGCTTCCTCACTCTCCTACATGTCCCTCCCACAGCTTTTTTATGTTTTGGGGCAGAATCTTACTGATTCGCTAACTTGCCCAGTTGGGTTCAAACCTGGGTTCTTCTTGCCTCAGCCTCCTGAGTGCTATGTTCACAGTTATGAGTCACCACATCTATCTTTTTTTCGTTTTTGGTACTAGGAATTGAACTCACAACCTTGCACTTGCCAGGCAGGCACTTATGTTGCTAAGCTGCATCCCACACCCTACAGCTATAAGTGTTTATCTTTTTCCTTCTTTTCTCTTTTTCTTTTCTTTTCTTTTCTTTTCTTTTCTTTTCTTTTCTTTTCTTTTCTTTTGGAGTCATCACATTTAGCTTTCAAATTTCCTTCAGGAATTTTCTTTTTAACCACATTTTAGACAGTTTCTTACCCATCTTTTTGTCTTTTCTGTCTTTCAGAAATCATTTTCACTGAGTGCTGCTTGCCTTGCAAAGCCTCCAGTTTTGAAAATACTTCCCCACTTCTCATTCTTTGTCTTTTGTGTACAATCCTGTAAATTGATTTATTTATAATGGTTTTGCTAAATTGTTTCCTTTGGCGCTGATATCATTAATTTCTAAGAGCTTTTTATTGTTCCTGAGTGCTTTTTTTAGTGGCAGTCTATTCTTTCAGGGTGTGATACAAGTATAAGGTGAATAAATAAAAACTTTATTGCAGTAAGTGACACATTGACATTAATTCCCCTCAAAATACTCCCCTGGCTTCTGAACTGCTCATCTCCCCATTCTTGCCACGTTCTGAAGCAGTTCTGGAAGTTCTCTTCCTCTTTCTTGAGTGTATTTATGAGGGGAGATAAAAATACAGCAAACGCTGCTGCCTAGTGCCATGCAACAGGGGAGGACACTTGTCATAACGTCACTATGTGTCCTTATCCATCTTAGTTATCACTTATGACCTGGTGTAACTTCTGGTTCTGTCTCAAAGTCAAAAAACCGTCAAGGGCCAAGGATGCAGCTCAGCAGCATAGTGCCTGCCTGGCAAGCATGGGGTATGAGTTCGACTCCCGGTACAAAAAAAAAAAAAAAAAAAAAGAAGCCCATCAAAGATAAATGTTTCAAACTGATCAGCACATCAAGGCACAACTGAAGAGACTCATGAAGGAATGTTCAGAACTGCTTCAGCAGGTGAACAGGAAACGGTGATAAATGTATTTAAATTAAGGCAGAATATATTGAGAGTGATTAATGTCTATGTATCTTTAATTGTAATAAATTTTTAAAAATTAAGCATTCATCCTATTTCTTGATCACAGCATGCAATCTAGGGCTTGTTGCTCCCCTGATAGTCTATTATAGTCACACGCATTAGTATGTAGAATTTTATTTAATTTTTGTGTGCAGTATTTTTACCTAGTCTTAGCTGTGTCTCATGGTCCTAAATTAAAACTGATCCTCTTTGGTTCCCTTACAAACCTTTGATCTTCCTTAGCATAAAGCATATGGGGTTTGTATACATTTAAGCATTCTAGCCAGTCTTCCCCCCAGTTTGGTGTTTTGGAACAAAATTCAAGCGCCTGGATTTGCATCATCCTGAGGCTTCTAGACTGTGTCTTAGTGCCTTCCTCTCAGACGTCAGGGCGTTGGGCTTGGTTTAGTGTTCTGCTGTCCCTGTCTTGAAATTCCCTTACTTTCTGCACGAAGTATTCTATTCTATGTTTGCCCTGCTCCTTGCAGATTATGAAACTGGTTCTTTTCTAAGGTGTGAACAATCTGAGATTTAAACATGACTAGAAGACTTATTCAGAGCTGTTCAGCCCCTGCCCCTAAGTAGCACACAGCTGCTGTTGGATCGTTGTTAGGGTGGGTAGGTCTCCTCTTGGCAGTTTCTCCTCTTGGACCTGTTCTACCGACAGAAATTAAATGCACAACATTCTTATTTATGTTCATTCCATGTTGCATCTAAAAAATTTGGAAATTACGTATGTTACAAACAAAGGCATACTGTTTTTTGGTCTAAAGTGTATACATATCAAAAAATTGGAAAATACAAACATGAAAAGTAGTGATCACTAATCCCTTTACTTAGAAATAATTTTTCTTAATTTGTTGATATTTTTGATGTTTTTATACATGTGTAGTTATAATAACAATGATAAAGGTGGTAGTTCATTAATTTTTTTGTTTACATCGTTCCCTAAGTCCTTCAAGGAATTTTCGTACTCATGAAGCAGGTATATTCAATGAAAAACAGATGTATCACATATAAAAAAGTTAATGTGTGATATATGTGTTTGTATATATATATATATATATATATATATATATATATATATATACGATTGTTTTATTAATGTCATGCCATCATGATTTCTTGCAAAAATGAGAAAACTTAAAATAAAACAAAGTAACTATGAGCAGATAAAGTTGAAGAACCATTTCACTTCTTTCACAGAGAGCACAAGATCTGTGGCTTTGGGAAAGTCATTAAGGTTTCAGTTTCTTCTTTTCTAGAGAGTATATAATACCTGGTTTTCATACACTGCAGAAATTTGAGAATCAGTACCAACAGGAAAAACAGATTGCTATTGCTGAAACCTTGTTCTGCTTTAAGTCTTTTTCAAACACTTTTATCATTTACCATGGTTACTTTACCAGCCCAATAAAGTGAATGCAGAGCTATTTTCCAGATGAAAAACTCACAGCATAAAGATGTTACACAGTTGCCCAAGGATACGTGTGAGCAGGTGGTCAGCGGGGTGACAATCCTAGACGCAGCTCCCCGGGGCTGAGCCATTTGAACGCTGGGAGAACCAAACATGAGTGCGGCACACATTGCACCTTTCACTTCCAGGGTGCGCTTTCAAAAATGTCAACACTTCAGAAGACAGTGTCCATTCATGTTTGGCTCTGGCATTTATATTATTCATTGCAGGAATTCTGGACTACCACTTAGGTAGCCTCCACGGCTGAGGAATACATTAAAATGCATAGATAACGCAGAAGATTTGCATCTGGTGAAAGGCTGAGGAAGGGAGAGGACAAGTTTGCATTCTTTGCCTGGGTTTCTCATCTTTAGTCTTGGCATAATCTCAACTTCCTTGATATCTCCCTCCATACCTGTCATGAATGATGACTCGAACAAGGCTATGATGAATGCAGGGAAGTTTACTCCTCAATCTGCACCTCTGATTTTACTTTGAGAAGTACAGAGATAATTTTTTTCTTGAATGAAGCAAACCTTCCTTGAATCCTTTCGCATTGTCAAGTCATGATTATGGCTTTAGTGACTAAGGACTTTTGTGACAGTATTGCACTTTCTCATGCCCTAGGCTGGATTTGGACTTGTTTTGGCCAATAAAATGTGGGAAATCACATAGAGTAATTCTGAGCAGAAGCTTTAAAAGAATCTCTGTATGGGCCTACCAAATTCTTATTGATCATAGTAATCAAGTTTCAGGTAAGGGATGTATCTTCAGCTTTTCCTAGAATGAAGAATGTGAAAGTCAGAGTGACAGTCTAATTTCAAGGGCCTGCAATATAGGTAAGAAAGAAATCTTTATTGCCATAAGCAATGAAAATACACTGGACTCATTTCTTAATATTGCATGACTGATACAATGGTGGCTGATACTGTGGGTTATAGTTAGATTTATGGGTATATATACTTATATTGCAGGCCCATTTAATAATATAATGGAAAAGCATTGTTATTATAATAGCCTTTAGAATACTTGTAGTTGTCCACTGCAGAATGTTCTATGCTCTAGCAATGGTTGTTACCTTGACTACCTATTGTTACCTAGTACAATCATCAAAGAATGTCCTGTCTATTTTGTTAAATTTAGAGGATTTCAGGATATACTCAAGATCAATCAAATTAGATCCCTGGCATATACATCGCAGGCAATGCTAAACTTAGAAAGTTCTTTGGGAGTTTGTAAAGTCAAAACAGTTGTGAGAACCATTGCTCTAGAGAGAAAGAAACCTGGATTCTTACATGACAACATCTGTCATAAAATAGACCACGTACTTGACAGAAAGGGACTAGAGTGGGAAACCTCTAGGGAAAAGAAAAATAAACTCTGCCATAAGAGCTAAAGACTGGAGAAGGAATTTCCTATTCCTAGGCCAGTTTCGCAGTAAAGAGACAGTGTGAAAGCAGTTGGGACATCTGGCATGGAGACAGGAAAGTGATGGATTTTTAGGTAAATAGGAGTATTCAACCATTGCCGTGCAGTGAGACCTTACAAAAAAATTATTAATACAACAGAGTTTCACCAACTTCATGTATCAGTCATTATTTCACTATTGTGTTTTATGTTAAAGATTAATCATGTGATTTTGGATAAAAGTGCATGCTATGCATTTCCAATATTTGCAGAAGTGTTAAAAATGGGGATAGTGGTATATTCCAGCTGACAGTTTTCTTTGCATATTATAATTTTTATTATTTTTGCAAATGGGCATGCAAATTCACTAACATTGACATCACCAGTTTGGTATGAGTGACGCACTATGTTAGACATTTTGCTATAAAATTCAAACAATTCCTGAAAGAGATAGTAATCAAACTGAAGACATAAGATGTCCTAGCAGATAAAAATGTAGTCTTTTTCTCTTGAGCAAATTATATCCATCCATTTGTTTATCCTTGCATCCATTCATTTTTCCAATACTCATTGAGTACTTAATATTCATTAACTTGATTCTTTCTGTCAACATTTCTTGCAGGCATGCCACATGCCATGTACTCATGCCAAGTTTAAAAATAATATATATTTGTCCCATGGGATACTGTGAAAATCTAATAAACTAATGCAAATGGAAAGGCTGTATGTATGCATTGGCGTGCTATTGGGACATGAAGGATTATCATCACCCAGTCTTTCATATCACTGCTTTGTAATCTAGTGCTCTGTTACTCTTCAAACCATTGACGGACACAGATAGTTCCAAGGACTCCACAGGCCTGAAATTAAGAAACTGGAACATTCATAAACACATGAGTTGACTAATTTGCCCCTAATTAGTTAACAGATTTAGTATTGTAATCACTGTAAGATGTATTGGCTAGTGTCATGGAATGGAAAGAGGAGTGTGGCTACATCATATTATGTCAGAATTTGCATAAAGATTTTGTTATATTTAATGGGACCTGTCAGTCTGAGTCATGGCTACCCAGGCAGTCAGTGATGTTTATGAGATTTTGCTTCTGTTTGGCAGTTTGGACATCAAATTAACTAGTGATCTTATAATTTAGTCATAGAAAATGAGAACCTTTTATACAACTATAAAGTTGTACAACCTTTACTGATCACTCAACAAATACAGTATTATTAGCAAGTCTAGCGTTAGAGAGACTGCAGCACAGAAATGTCAAGAAAGTAGCCTGGGATTATTTGGAATTGGCCTCAGTTGACTGGTGTTTTGGGTGACTTTAAAATTCTTCATTTTGAGACCTATACCTCATCCCAGCTGCCTAAATAGTCATCAGAACTACATAAAAGTTGTGATGCCATTTTCACTTTCACTATGTTGTAATAAATTTCAGAATTTTCACCTTTATTGGTTTATAACCCACAATCTCTATGGCTTCTCAAACAAGAACAGGAAATGTTTATATGATAAATGAATAGATTCCATATGCATATATTATATATAACAGAACATAATTTCCTGTAGGAGACATAGTTGTTCTCCCTCTTGAACTCATATATTTCTTGGTTGAATCCTTCTTGATAGCATTTCCTCATCTCAGAGTGAAATATTAATAGGTTAGGTTAAAGCTCAGTGATGCTTTGATTTTACTGTGTATTGTTCAGTGAAGCTTGAATAACCACTGACTCACTACTGCAAATCTCTTCCAAAGGCAAATCTCGTGTCCCTTGATTCGCCGTTAAACATGGACGGACTGCTGCCCGGGGACCTGATTGCCAAGGTGCCTGCACCACCATCTTGCTTTTCTTTTCTTTCTCTAGCACCTAGTGCTTAGGTTTTCACATCTGGACATTTGTCTTCTTTATAACATGTACTAACCTGTGCAAAAACAAAGATACACATTTATTTGTTCAACATAAAGAAGAAACAACACCATGGATTATCAGATTCTTGCCCACTTTAGTGAATATAGTTTTTGCTGAAAATGGAGAGACAGACAAGTCTAGGAGTTTCTTAATGCACTGGATTAACTCAGTGGCTCATTACACACTTTGGATACAGCGCCTTCACATAGATACATGGTAAGGAGGCTGCATTGTCAACCTTTTGTTCAAAATATCTTTCTTTTGGACGGAGCTGGAAACGGGCAACTGTTTTTATTGGGCTTGTGACCTTGTATTTACATTGCACTGATAGCACCAAGGACAGTCCGGACAGGACAGTGCTGAATTACTTCTGGCATCTGACTCCGTATTCAGCCTGCCTGACTTGAGACCTGTACATTTTCACTTCCAATTTAGTTCATTAATATTTTGCTTGCAATTTGTCTTTGTATTAATCTTGACATTCTCAGCTTTACCCTCAGTTCTCTGTGGGACTATGTCTCTGCAGTACAATTTATACCAATCTTTCTGGCCTTGATTTCAGTCCTGTTGACCCAGCTTTCCTAATGTGACACAAGTCACAGGCCATGTTTGATCCCACCTTGTTGGAGTGGGTGGCACTCATTGCCTTCCCTCTTCTGAGATTCTCTGTACCTAAGGCCTCTTTTGTTAGAGCAATCTTTCTGTTATTTATTAATAAATGCTTATGATACACAATGGCTACTTTTATTGTGGGCATTTGGAAATGTATGTGACACACATGAATTCTTTATGTGTCTGCTTCCCCTCCCTCTTACCCTTCCCCCAACCCCCTTCTCTTAGTCCCCTTCCTATTTGGAGGAGATCTATCTCTCTGGTTCCTATTGTCTGACTTTTATTTTGCTCCTTACTTCATTTATACTTTGGATTTCTCATATGAGAGAAACCACATGATATTGAAGCTTGTGTATGACTTGTTTCATTTAATAATATATTTTCAAGTTGCACCCATTTTCTCACGAATGAATCAAATATATCTTTATAGCAGAATGGTATTCCATTGTAGGTAAATCCATTCATCTGTTGAAGGACACATAGACTGCTTCCAAGATTTAGCTGTTATGAATTGTGCTGCTATAAATGTGGATATGCAAGTGTCTCTGTAGTAGGATGTCTTTAACTATTTGGGAAGATACTTAATGGGGTAGCTGGGCAGAACAAAATGTCTGTGTTTAATTTTTTGGAAATATTTTTTTCAAGCATACACTTATGTCTTTGATTTTCACTATATTTTCTTGTAGTTACAAGAACTAAATTGTCAAAGCAGGGTTCCTTTTTTTTCCCCCTGAGAGTTCAGGTTAGTTGATTGTGAATTTTGGAGGCTGATTTAATTCATTGCATGCTGATTTTTCTGTTTTTTTTTTTTAGAGTTTAGGGATGCTGTAGCTTGCCTTTGTGCCAGTTTAATAATCAGACTATTACCTTTGGGGATATTCCTTTGCAGTCTATGAAATGTTTTTCTATCTCTGTCCAGCAGCCACAGAGTGTGAGTACTATTGTGAAGTAATTGCTTCCTCTAGACAGTTTCTGAATGTCTCCCTCCCATCTGTGCCTTCATGACTTGGCTAAAGAAATCAGAGCAACTTACAGAGGCTGCCTGGAACCTCTAGACAGAATGAGGAAAAGTAGAATAAACATGAAAACAAAATCAACAATAATGGCAAACAATCTGCAGGAGAACGCAAGGGGGTGGGGCGGGGGGCCTGTGGCCAGGCCCTGCACCCACTGTGCCGACCTCCAGAAGAAATCGTCTTGGCCACAGCGTGTAGAGTCAGAACCTTTGCCAGAGGCTGCACATAAGAGGCTCTAGGCACACAGTACATTGCCCAGAGAGCTGCTGTGTGTGGCTTCCTGGGTGCCTGAGAATGTTCCTTGAAGGATGAATTTTTCTCCCCAAATCACAGGCTGTCTTTGATGCTGGTTTTACTTATGCAGGTTGAGAGCCCAGAGACTGTGCAAACTCCCCATCATTACACACACACACACACACACACACACACACACACACACACATCAAGGCCCCTGTCAGAGCGTAGGCTTCCCTGCTCCCTGCCTGTGACTCTCTTCGTGGCATCTTTTCTCCCAGCTTAGGCCCCCAACTCACCTGTATCAGGTGGCAGTACCTTTGGGAATGAGTGATCAGGGAATCTTGCTGTCTTCCTAAACAGTCAGGACCCTGCATTTCTTTGAAGATCTTCATGCCAGGCTGTTCTGTGCCTCTGCTGTCCTTTCTTCGCTCACAAGCAACTTTGCTGGTCATGCCATGTTCCTGCCTATATATTGTCAGGGACTTTGTGTTTAGGTTACCAGTGCCAGCATCTTGCGAGTGGGAACCTGGGCTTCTCAGAACACAATACCAAATGTCCACAACACACAGTGTGAGTGCCTCATTTATGGAATGCTGGTCCCATTATGTGTGATACAGCTTGTGTGTGAGTCATCTCTAGTGCCCGACTGCAAGCCTGTGGTTAGGTCCGTGTCTGCCTGTCTGACTGCAGTTGACACTGCCCACAGTGCCAGCCAGAGCTCTGATGCAGAGCAGCTGTTCAGTGAATATTTGCTGCATGTCACAAAAGTTGGGTAACTTTCTCAACATTTTCAGTCCAAGAAAAATAGTAGCTCTAGCACTGAATAAGTGACCTAGATGATTTTTTTCTTGTGTATTCTTTTATTTGAAGGCTATTTTTAAGAAAAATAGTAAATTCTGAAGGGCAATAAAAACAAAGTATCTTTATTCAGCATCTAAAACTGAACTATTGGTAATATATTTTAAAATACTTGCTTCAGATCTTTAACGAAAGAAAGAAAACACTCTAAATAAATGTGACCTCTTGCCCTACATCCCATTCCTATTTTGGAGACAAGTTCTATCATGAATTTCCTGTTTACATTTTCTATCTTTTCTTATGTTTTACATAGAAATATACTCATCAGTTCTACATGGTAGGAATCACCAAGCTATGTGGTCTGTAGGTCAAAACCAGTCTATAGTCTGTTCCAATAAGGACTGCAATCCAAAAATGGCTTTTCAGGAGTTGTAAAAGAAATAAACAAAAATAGTATGTGACAAAGAACATATGTGGCCCAGAAGCCTGATGTATTTATTATTTGTGCTTTATATAAAAAAGCTGGCTGACCTTTGGTATATAATATGGCTTTGTTTTAAACTATGGAATTTTAATACATCCCACAACTATTCTGATATTTGCTTTCATTTTCATCCCTGTATTTCTTGAATGCTGTCTGTATTTGTCCATCCATCTATTTATCTTCTATTACTGTCTGCCAATTAATCAGTCAACCATCTATCTACCTTGGCTGAATAGTGTCCCATTAGAGGAGTATGGCACACTTTTTATCTCTTCCTCAACTGGATGGGCAGTTAGGTCATTTCCATAATTTTTACTATGAAAAAGAAATTTGAGCGTGCATTGTTGAACATTGTATCCATAATAGTTTTTCAAAAGACACATTCTGGGATGCAGAATCACTGTCATTCTCAAGGTTTCTGGACCGGTCCAGAGTATTCCTGGCAGCGATTATAAATACTTCAATAGTTATCTCGAGATCTGTTCTCAATCCCTGTAAGCTTCCGCTCTCCCATAGCATTGGCAAATGTGAGAGATGATACCTTCAACATTCTGTTGCCTCTGCACGACAACACAACAAAACACTGTGAGAAAAAAATCCATTTAAAGTGTGCAAAGTGCTAGAAACATGAAAGTTCTGGAGCTTTAAAAAGTTATCTGCAAGGATGTCAAGAAGGGTTCCTGCTAGACTGAGAAGACATGGCAGAGGTGGAAAGTTCTTTCCAGGGAGTTTGTCGGGATCACGCTGCATGGTCTTCCATGTCAGAGCAGCATCTAGAAACAGGTGTTCAACTTTGTGGCAGTGTAGCCCACCACGAACTTTCCCCAGGTGCTATCAGTAAACCTGTGGCCAAGGACCACTTCCTCCTGTGTCCGCAACTCCGAGAACAAAGACTAATGGAAAGAGTCCCCCGAAGCCAATTATGACTACGTTCAAGAATCCACCACACATTTACTACACAGCCTAGCCTGAGCTATAGGCCTGGGGCCAAGGCAGGGGAAAGGAAATCACAAGAAAGTTTAATGAAATAAGACCCTTGATTCAGATTACATATCGATTCACTACTGTCTGGCATGAGAACTAACAAGGGCTGAGTTCTCTGAGGACCTCTGAGATCCATGTGATGTATGTGATTGTTACAGATCATCTGAACACAAAGCCACATGACTGAGCTCCAGATATAGATCTTTTGGGCATAGTTCTTTGCTATTTTCCTCACCTGCAAAATGAAAGTATTGGATCGAATGACTTTTCTGACTAAATACATCTGTTCTTCATTCCGTATCTGCCTCTGCCACAGAATGGTGCCCCTTCCCTCTCACAGGACTGTAGCGACAGGCAGTTGGTTGGTTTCTCTGGGTCCTGGCTGTACGACACTGCCAGAGTGATAAAAGCTCATGCAATATCATCTGCCAAAGTGCAACCACACAGCACAGAACATGGCTTTCGTCACCTCCTTCTCAAGACTCGAGACAGCCACTTCTCAAACTCCCTGGTCATTTGTCATTCTTAAAAGACACTGTGCTGTTTTGTATTTTCTTGCTTCTTTTCACACTCTCAGTGAGGAATGTGCGGTCACATCAAAGATTTTCTCATCTTGTAACCTAAGTACATAGAGAATTCTCACAACCAGATACAGTGGTTCCACTAGAAGTGTTTTCTGCATTAATGAAGACGTGGATGGCTGCAAGTAATCATGGGATGACTGGGCTGTCTTGGAGTCTGGGCTAAGCACTTGTAAATGGAGCTGCTTCTTGAGTGGGCAGCACCTTGGTTGGTCTTCCCAAGTGAACCTTTCTGGGAAGGGGCCCGAGGGATGGGCAGAGCTGCAGACCCAGCTAGAGGGACAGCTGTGCTGCAAAGGGAGGTTAAAGGGTCAAAGTGCACACCAGTGAGAGGACACATCTGCACCAGGGAGTGAACGCCTGCCGGGGTTCTACAGTGTGGTGTCTTTTGGGGTAGGCAAGAGGAAGAACACATTAGGCATTTTGAGTATTATTTGTAAACCTTGATGAAATGTGATCAAGGAAAATAGAATTGTCACCTATTGGCTCCAATTTAAATGCCAAAAGTGAGTATCATGGGAAGATAGTTGGCTCAGAAGTCAGGAGGTGTGAAGGTGGGTCTCACATTTGCTATAACAATCCTGGGATCATGCACTGTCACTTTTCTCTTTGGACCTAAACTCAGCCATCCACTACTTTGATGGCAGAACTGGAACAAGTTCTTCCTCTGGCTGTCTTCTTGGCAGCTATTATTCATGGATACTAATTTTATTTCCTAGGATCCCTCCCAGAACCGTGGCCAGTTGATCAGAGATGGCTGTTGATGTGGTCCTATTCAGGGTTCTGGACCATTCTAGCCCCTTGTGAATCTTATGAAAAACAAGGAAAATACTTGGGATGTGAAAATTGCTTTCATTCTCTTTCTATCTGCCTTGGTAGGGTGATGAGCACTCTCCAAATTGTCATGCAGGTGGCAGGCAGAGCGACAGCACAGGCAGTTGGTGTCATGATCAGAAACTTGTGACAATCTTTGTCCCCAGTCAAGCTGGATGCACTGATCTAGACTCTTCCTTGCAGGAGCAGTGTTCCTGCTCAGGAGTGCAGTGCCCAGTTCCCTAGCACTGTCAGGAAAACTGATTCCTGTAATATCTTAGTAAAGAAGACAGCATGAAGGGCGTGTGTCCATGCGGTGGAAAATCACTTCTCTGTTTACTCAGAAATGTTGGTGAGGGCTCATGTGCTGGGCCCTAGAATGCACATACGAGTAAGACAAAAGCCTAGTGACCACAGTCTAGAGCGGCTGGGGAGAGCTGAAATTCTACTGGTGCACACTGGTATGTGCCACTGAGTTGACCAATGTTAGGTAAGATTAGTAGGATCTCTGCCACACTAACTTGTGCCTTTTCAATATTCTGTCTACAGAAGAGTCAGCATCAGGACCCTAACTATGCACCAAGAACTGCCAAGATGTCCGGTTGCTCAACCTCACACAGAAACCAGGAAATGGAATTGTTGATAGAACTCAAATCTCTATTCCTTGTTCTTTTCAGCCAGCTGGCCTCTTTCCTAATATTATCTTATTCTTTTTAAAAGCTATTCCTTATCCTGAATTACTCATGCCTCAATCTCTAGTTCATTCATATTTTCTTTGCATGTTCCTTTTTATAATAAAAGAAGGTTAAAGGTCAAGAACTATTTTGTACTGAACTTTTGACTCATGTCTTGGAGTAGAGCAAACCTATCCAATTTCCTGTTCATGTTTTGGTGAATCATAATACTCCCCATCCAGTGTTGCAATCCGGGGAAATGTCTGAATCATCCTAAATCGCTTTCTCTACCTCATTCCCCAGAGAAGTCAAAATCTCTTTCCTCGTCATCTTTGCCCTCTTGGTACTGCATTTCCCACCACTGGTATTTGGATAAATGTAGCACTATGTTTACCATCTCCAGATTTGCCTCTGTTTGGTTTATTCTTAGAGTCATCAGAGCACCATAAAAAAGGAGAGCTGGAATGCATCCCCATTTCTTAAATCGTGTTTAAAGCCTAAATTCCAATGAGACTCCAAAGTTTTGACCTGGATTATTTGCTCGGTGAGCTTTGTACACCTCACTCCTCTTAGTGATACACTGAGTTCCAATCCTCTTATTCAGTGAGCATGAGAAACACTTTCATTACTCTGAGCCTCTGGTCTGCCTATTCCTGGATTTGGTATCACCTCTCCTGGGGCTCAAATTCCTTTCATATCTCAAAACCTCAATAATAATTTTCTTATGTAAAAGTATTACCATGTCCTCTGTTTCCAGTAACTTATGTATTATATTGCTTTAGTTGGAGTCCCCCTGCCCCTCTCTTGTTCAAAATTCCTTGCTGGTAAAGAAAGACCAGATCTCATTTAGCTTGATAGGTCCAGAAACCAGACCAGGATTGGAACATTTTAATAGTCTAGTCTATACTTATTGGGAAAATGTTTTACTAAGAATTACTACAAAGTATAATTATTTCTTCCACTCTCCTCTAGAAAGGTCTAAGTGATTTTTCTGATTCTCATGAAAGAATGACAAATGGAAATATGTACTGAGAAGAATGCCCTGTAGAATGACATGAGAAATTCCTTATGCCTTTCACCTTTGTCTTTTCTGAATAATGTGGTTCCACATGCATTTAAAACACCTTGTGCTTCTTTATAAACATGATGAAAATCAGCAATTTAACTAAATTAATGGTAATATGATAGGAATCACAGTCTAATTTTAGAAAAAATGCATCATCTTATTTTGCTCATAGAAGATGATGTACCTAAGGCCAGCAAACAAATAGAACCATTTTTTCTAGCCCAGAACTTGAAATCACAAGCCTTGAATTTTTTTTTTTACTAACTACTTAATACCTGTGAAGCCCATAGAAATATGTCTAACTTTTATCTGTGTTAGCTTACTTAGTGGAAATGTGTAATAATTGAAACTTCCCTTACAAGACTGAGAAAAGGATTAAATGAGAAAATGCATAAAAATTGCCCATAAAAATTGCCTTATTGTAACTGTGTAACAAAGTCGAGTCTTTTTCTTGTACAGGCTTTTCACCACTTTACAGCATTGTGTAAAACCCGAAGTGCTCTAAAATTATTAATAATTATTCATACGTATTTGATGTAGAGGAGCAAGGTCCTTCCCTCAGGCATACTTAAATAGAACCAAACATATGGATAGTACTTTATGGAGTTTCTACTTAATAAGAGAGGATTCCAAATTGGTCTCTGGAAATCTTTTTCTCATTTTTGCCTAGCTCTAGTGCTGTGTCTCGTAGATCTATTCATCTTGGAGCTGTCAAGATTTACTGCCAACATTAAAGTATAAGAGGAAGAAACTTCAAAATGTTACCTAATATTATCGAACATTTAATTAGCAGTGGGTTAGTGCTTCCAGGATAGAGCTCATTTGGTGCTTTAAACAGAGTCCAGTAAGAACCAAACTCAAACATGTAGTTATTTGCATTATAAACAGTACATGTCACATATGAAATTCAGATTGAATCCTGAAGAGCTGAATGTACAGAAGCAGATTAGCTGAAGGGAGGAGCTGTGCACGCTTCAGATTCTGTCATGCACCGTGGCCCTTTCTCCTTACCCCACTTAATCTCCACAGTAATACTGTGGGGTAGGTACTTGTATCTCAGTTATTACTGTGGTCATGACTTGTATTTCTTTAAATTGTGTGGTTCATGAGAGACAAGCTAACATGTATCCCAAAGTGCTCTGGTTTTGGGGACCCTTGGGTTGAGATCTCACAGAATCATGCTCCCACACAATTAGGGGCTGGGGTCTACCTGGTGTCCTCGACTCATAGCTGTGAAACTTGGAACACAGAACACACTTGAGTTGCTGTTATGGTTACCCGGATTGTCAATTTAATTTGACTAAGAGACACATAAGATGCTCGTAAAGTACTCTTCTGGGGGCGGTGAAGGTATTTCCAGAGACAGTTGGCATGTAGGACAGCTAAAGGATGGGAGAGACCTGCCAGGAATGTGGGCGGCACCATCCAATAGGCTGGGGTCTGGGTGTAGTGAAAGCAGGAGGAGGGAGCCTGAGAACACAGGTACACTTCCTCCCTTTCCTTCCCAGCCACGGCTGGGCAAGTCCCCTGTCCTCTTCACCATGACCTCCCTGCAGGCTCCATTTGCTGCTCATGGGCTGGAACTTCTCAAACTCTGCGGCAAAACTGGTCTTTCAAAACAGATCTTCGTTAAGTTACTCATGTCAGATATCTTGTCGCTGGAATGGAAAGTTGACCAACATCGTCACATGTTGGTAAGAAGTGATTCTATTTCCAATCATTTCCTGGTCACTTCATGATGAATACTGAACTCTGGAATGTGAAGCCCTGCTTACTTTTTCTCTGATAGTCTCTTATTGAAAACTCAGAAACAGTAGACTGTGAGTTGTGTGGGGAAAAGAAAAATGGTGTGTGTGTGTGTGTGTGTGTTGGATTTTTTGGAGTTGTGTGTATTTCCAGAGAATGAGTTTGGGATTAGGGGTGAGGGTGGAGGGAGAGCTTTGTGTCCCCATGACTGGCAGAACTCTTGTTCCTGACAGTGTCTGTGGCTTTCCCACCCCCACTCTACCACCTGTTCATAAAATCTTAATGACCACTCATTTCAGGAGCTGTAACTGAGAACCTTTAAGTCTGAGAATTTTAGTGAATTTACAGGGCTTCAGAGAGGTAAAATGAGTAAACATGATGTCACTTTTTGATCCCCACAACTGAGATGTAAGACTTGAGAAAATCTGAAGGCAGGAAAATATTTCACAAGCTGGATCTCATCTGATATGCACCCAACAGCATGCACAGCTGGCGTTTTCCAAGGCCCAGGACCCTCCTTCCTGCAGACCTGCAGACCATGCACCCTGGAATCGGCAGTTTACTAGCACGAGTTATATCAGTTTTCCATTCTGTGTAACAATTACCACAAATCTGTAAGAGAAAAGTAGCACTCATTTGGTATCTATAGATCAGGAGCCCAGGGTGACTTAGCCGGGTCCCCTGTGCAGTGTCACGGGAGGCTACAGTCAACATATTTTTTTAGGTTGAATTGTTTATCTGGATCTTGGGATTCTCTTCCAAACTCACTCAGGTTGTTGACAGAATTCAGTTCCTGTGGTTCTAGGAGTGAGGACCTTAGCCCCTAAATACCACTCCCTTCCCTGGGGGCTTCTCAGGATAGTGCTTCAAAGCCAGCCGCAGAGCCTCTGTCCTACATTAAGCCTGTTTTTCAGACAGCACCGGACCCTGCCTTAAGGAGCTTATCTGCTGGCCTGGAAGGACCCCCAGTATCATCCGTGGATCAACTCAAAGACAGCTGCTGAGGGACTTTAATTACTTCGGCAAAATTTAATCTTTTCTACCACATTATTTTGTCTAGCATATTCAAAGGGTTGTACAACTGTCATGACAGTCTAATTTTAAGACATTTAGAATATGTCATCTTCAGAAATATGCAGTTGAGGAAGGGGGTTTAGTTTTTTATACATAATTATATATGACAATCATTGCACAATGTATTTCGGTTCTATGAAAATTCAAACCATCACGATGTAAAGTACTAGGTGGCTATTATATTTACAGTGTATTTACATAAATCATAAAAATTTTGTGCATTTTAAAATTTTCTTTCCCACATCACTTTGGCAAAACATTTTTAAGTGGTGACTGGTGCTCATTCTTTACCTTCCAGAAACAAGCCTCACAAGTGGAACAAAGAAACGTGTGAGCTGTGGGTGTTACACAGTTCCTTCGGCTAATAGTGATATTTTACAGAAATTGCTGCTTAGGTTTGAGTGAAGCAGAAGCAGGAGTGAGGGCTGCTTGTGACTTAATTTTGAGCTAAGTGGTAAGTTTTTAGGAGGCCATGATGCTGAATAGGCTTTCTCTCAGCTTTCAGAAAAAGGAGAAGGAAAACCAGAACTCACATCCAGGGTCCTGAGGATGAGTTTCAGAACCATGCCAACTTCAGCTCTTGAATTTGAGCAAGCGCTGGTTCTTGGTTTCTTGACATGGGCAGCCTCCCTGGGTGTCTGAAACTGCTTCCTCTAAATACTTTTTTTTCTTTCCTACTATTAGGATTTCTGATTTCCTAATATTGGAAAGAACCAATCTTGGTAGCCAGATTTTGGATCCAGCACTAGCAAGATTTACAGTCATGCATTACTTACCTCTTTGAGCCTATTTACTCAACATAAAATGGAAATCACAATTAATATCTGGGAGTGTTAATATAAAGATTTTAATGTTTACCTGAAATATCTGCACATCACACTCAATGAACTTAGGTCTTCCATCCATCGGTAAGTCAATATTTAATAACCTGTTTATTCACTAGCCAGAATTAATTAGTGTTCAGACAAATTAAATTGTGGTTCACATAAAACAAGAAGCAACAAAGCATAAGTAGTTTTTGGGGCCTAAATCCACTCAGTGTAAGACTGTAATGAAAGCTGTAGTTTTCAAGAGAAACATAGCATTTGGCTATATGGACTGATTCATTTGTTCAACAGTGAGAAGAACAAGTATACTCGGAGACGGTAGTGAGTTAGGGCTGGGGTTTGGGGTTGCAAATAAGAAACAGACTGTCTTTAAAACACAATTAAAGCTGTTTTCATTTCAATGTATTTTATCATGTATGTAAAACACTATTTCATGTTGAGAGTCATTTTGTCAGGTGATTCGAGGCTTTAACTGTGTTTATTTGTAGGTCCCTAACAGTTACATGTTATTTTTCCTAATTATTCTATTCAGTTCTGTAGGGAGTACTTATGTCTTATCTCTGAGTTTGATTCTTTTGAAAAATTCTAAACAACAGATTCATACAAATTAAAAAGAAGCAAGCTGAGTTGATGTTATCTAATTCAGTATCTTCTCGTGGTAGCGAGGTATTTCTTTTAGCAAGGTCTTTTGAAGAAAAGTGCAGGGAAGCCTCATGCGTATGTGAAAAGAAACGCACTTGAAACTAACGAACTGAACCTGTTGGATTTGTTGGATCACCTCATATAACTGCTCAGATCAAGGAAGCGTCTGATCATTAACGGAAATGGCGCTGGTGGGGGAAGTCAAGGCAGATGAAATGTGCAGAGCTTCAGTCTGCCTGTATGCGCATGTGGATAAGTCTGTGCGTCTGCTTGCACCTGTCTACACAGCCAGATGTAGACTCTTTTTAACAGACTCCTTCAGCTGCAGTGAAACTCTGGGGTCTCCCTTGAATGCTCCAGCCCCGTGTCCTGTCTTGAACACCTTTGAAATGTCAGGATATTCTCGACCGCCTAGACACCTGCTAAAACTGTGTAAGGCAGTAGTTATAGGGCCTTTGATGGAAAGCAGGTGAGTTTGCTTATCTCCGAAGCACAGAAATCAATGCCATCTTTGTTTTCCTCAGTATCAGCATGTCCTGCAGAGAAAAGACACAGGCCTGCTGACTGAACTAGACTCCCCACAAGTACCAAACAGATAGATAAAAAAACTCACCATAAATTTATCATAATGCCTATTACTTTCAAATGTTTCTTGAGCTTTCAGAATTGGACTGTCTTACAGCTCAGGCCCAACCTGACTTATATTTAAAGAAATGTTTTACAGAAGGGAGATGAAGTAAAACAGACTCAGGTTTCATATTGGAGGACACAGAGTTGATTGCCAATCATGAAGGAACATTGCTCCTCTTGATCAGCCAGTCAGTGGCACTTGAATTATGTGTCCTACAAAAGCAGTTTTTCCTATTAGTCAAATGTATAGTGGATAAATGCCTTTTTAACATAAGCTAAAAAGTGTATAAATAGAAATATAAATAGATGGTTAATTGTTTCCATCACTGAGGGATTGCCTCAATTTAAACATTCTCTGCTGAATTTATCAATTCCACTGTAAGAACCATGGAAACATTTAGGATTTATATCCTTTTGTAAATACTGTTGGACTCTTCGAAGAGCAGGTATCACTAGAAGGACAGAGTGTAACTGAGAGCAGTATCTTCCCTCTGTCTCAGGAAGATGAAGTGTGATCTATCACCTGAGCACTGAGTTTCCAGGAGCACAGCAGCAGAGGATCTGTTTTCTCCACCCAGCTCCGTCTTTGGAGATGCCATGTTGCTTCTCCTTTCTGAGGATTAGGGAAATAGGAATGTGTTCCAAGAGTCTTCTGATGTTTCAGAAGGAAGCTCTCATGAGGATATTTGTATACATTCTTGAAAGCAGCCGGGGTAAAATGATGTGCGGTAAAAGAAACTTGGTGTCTTATTCTGTTTGAGCTGCTATTAAAAAACATATAAGAAGGAAGGGAAAACACACAAGCTAGATAATTATGCTATTAATTTCTATTTGTTGAATGTTTTTTGCTTATATTGTTTGATCAATGTTTTATACCTATATCTTATAATCTGAGCAACTACTTTGAAGATAACAATATTTAACCATTATTAATGTCTTATTATCATGTTTTGAAATTCTGTATCATTGTTTTTATTGTTTTTTGTCTTAAAATTAAAAAAATATATTGAGTGACTTATAAACAACAGAAATTTATTTCTAAAGTTCCGGAGGCTGGAAAGTCCAAAATTAAGGTACAACTAGATTTGTGTCTATTGGTTCTTGGTTACCACGGGCACTTTCTCGCTGTGTCCTCATATGCCCACAGGGGTGACGGAGCTCTCTGTGGTCTCTTTTTTATAAGGACACTGATCCCATTTGTGATGGCTCCAACCTCACAACACAACCACCTCCCAAAGTTAAGCTTTCAACATGTGAATTTTGGGGAAAAGGAGGGAAACAGTGTGTGACCCTTGGGTACCATATTGAAAGAGTTCTTTACAAGATAGCGCTGGCAATTTAAATACCATCTTGTTAGAAAAGTATGGTACTTACGACACTGTATAACATAACTGTGGATTATTTTTAGGTCTATTATGTTTAAGAGGGTCTGTATCCTGGAGAAGATACCCACAGTTCTTGGGTTATAAAGATATTTGGAAGAGACACTATTGATAGGTCTTTTGCCGAATTTCTCCTCATTACTGTGGGACCTCTGAGGGGCCACAAATAACACCCCTGGCCTTCGTGGTAGGATCTGATAAATACAAGCTTGTATTTTACTCTTGGAAAATTAGACTTGTGACTTTAAATAGAATCAAATTCTAGTCATTCAAATTGTATTTTCTGTTGTCACCTTGTCTTTAGCTTCTTTTTGTGTGTGTGTGTGTCAGAAATTGAACTCACGCTTGCCACTTTAGTCTCTTAGTCTTTGTATTGTCATCTAAGGTTCCCCTCACAGCTGGCCAGGAAATACAAAAAAACTTTAGAAATGTTTAAAAAATTTTTTATGAAATTCATCTGGATCACTTTAGTCTTTTGGGTCTTTATGGAACCTTTGAGTGAAATAACTTCTTGTTAAATGTTGGCATCTTATACCACCTTCCTTGTTTCTTCGGAGCCGGATCTGGCCTCTGTCAGGAGATTATATGCAAACTTGTCTATGTCGGAGCCCAAAGCCACTCTAGAGGGATCAGAGAGACACAACAATGGAAATGTCAAAGCCTTGGATACTTCTTAAGTCACACCTCACTCAGAGCCTAATCTACTTTAGCAAAAGATGATCGCTCTTTATGCTTTCTCAGGTCCCATACATTTCAAATGGTTGTAGATTTATTTTAAATCATGACATATCCAGAAAATCAATGCAAGTTAAGATATATTTAGTTTTATTTTCTTTGAAGGGAGTAGACTAATTATATATGGGGGTATCTTAAATCACTGGAGACTTTTGCTTCAAAGTATTATCTTTGTCTCTAATTGACTAAGACTAGGGAATGCAGAATACCTGGAGTTCTCAGGACACTGTCCAGCTATAAAATCACAGAGTAGTAGTTACAGGTGGGGTTGGGCATTAGCACTGTCTACACAGTCTCCACTATTCCAGGCTTTTAACTGGTGGAACACAGCCCCAAGAAACCCAGAGAATGAAACAATTTCTTTGACAGGGTGGTCCTATCACTCTGGACATTCAAGATTTTTGGGAAAGCTTGCAACTGACAACCAAGCCTATAGCTGAATTTCCTATTTTTCCTCTAAATGTAAACTTCAGAATCTAATTTGTATCTGAAAAGAAGAGTTCACTTGACCTGGATGTGAGAAGCAACCCTGGCATGGCTCATACTGTGATCTTTGATAGAATGAAATATGCAAGCAAAAGATTATTTGGTTTTTGCAGTAAAGCGGCCCTGCCACTTACCACTTGTTAAAAAAAAAGATTCAGTGGAATCTGGACTTTCTCCATATAAACTAGCTATTGCTTTCCTCATAAGGAATAATGAGTGTGGGCAGAGGGATGAGCTGGAATGGAGTGTCTTCTTTTATAGAATTGGAAAAAGGAGACAAGGCAACATTAGATAATTATGCATCGTGGCCCAAGTCTCAAAAATGTCTCTTAAAATGAGGCAATTTAATATTCATTTAAGTCTCTGTTAGATCCAAAAAACTATAATAAAGCTATAACTTATATGGCTATAGAGCATTTACAAAATTAAAAATGCTAATGGAATCTATGGTCATTCTTTAGATTGTAAATTTTTGATTAATAAAAAATGTGGAACACATTCAGTTGCTTTGAAATTACATATTATATAACCTATGATGTCTAACTCCATGGCATTTCCAGTGATTGCTGTGTCACAAGGCCTCAGACAATTTTTTATGCTCTGGGAAAACACACTGTTTCTTGCAGTATAATTTCATTATAATCATATGTGTGTGTGTTTCTAAAAGTATTATTATATCTAAGAAGAAACATATACAAGTACTAATTTTATTTTGCAACATATTTACAATACATTCATTAACATTTCCATTCACAAAAGTGAGTTGACTAAACTCTATATTCTGCTTCAGTCAAAGTGAGATGTTTCAAACTTTTGGAAAGAGATTCACAATGAGAAATTCATTTTAACTGGCATCCCGGTGCACACAAATATACAAATGTTTAGAATTGAAATAAAGCAATATTTTTAAAGCCAAGGAGTCTGTTTTTCTTCCATCCCAC